>JAYJMH010090333.1:0-30815 GCA_036873815.1 Phacellophora camtschatica
TTAGCACTGGTAATATTTTGGGCAGCTAATAAATAAGCCCCCCCCAATAACCCCCCACCCTAAAATAGTTTTTGCAAAATAAGCCCCCGGGGGCTTATTCGAGGATTTATGGTATTAGAGCTCTTGTTCGCAGGCGAGAAATTGTGTTTTTCATACAGATAATAATATAATTAAATAAATTAATATAATTAAATATAAAAACATTTAAACAAATTTTATCAAAAATATAATAAATTAAAAACCAATAGAAGAATGTTTTTATTAGAGGACCACCTTCAAAACAGTTTTGCGGAAGGTCAACTATCCCTAAGTGCATTAACTTTTATCAGTCCCGGTGGAAACAAATCTGACACAATTGAAAAATTTATGTATGTGTCTCAACGACGTCGAAAGAGTAGTCAGTTAAAAATATACACAATCGTGTTAAACTTTGTATTATTCATTTGTATCAATTAATCTTGCCTTCATAGTTTCAACATAAAATATTAAATGAAATCAATGAAGGGGTTACTGTATACTTTGTTTTCGGAGTTTGAGCAAGCAATTTCGTGTACCCCGTTTTCCCAGCCTGCGTTTTAGATTTTGTGTCATTGCATTTTTGAGTCGTTTTGAGTCACTGCATTTTCGTCATGACATCACGACTTTCTAAATGTCATATTTACGAAAGATTAACACGTGATAATTTTGCAAAGCAAAAGTTTTGGATGATTTAGGTTTCTGAAGACACAGTCAGTCAGTCAATTGCTCTGGTCAATTTTATGGCAGCAGGAAGCTTAGATTCTAATTATAAAAATTATTTTTTTATATCTTTGTTCTATTTAGACAGATCTCAGTTAAGGTAAACAAAACATTATTTGCTAATTTTTTATTCAAATTATTCTTAGAATTTGATACATGACTTTGTTTCAGTTCAATTCATTATCTAATTTAAAGCATCAAATGAAAAGAGTTTGTCACATCAACCACATCAACAGAATTTTGGAAGAAAAATTGTGAACATGAATTTGGTGAAATAATCGCTATTAGTTTTCCCTGAAAAGACAGGGGGGTCATGAAAATGTGTTAGTTTTTAACCCAAAACTAAGCATGACATTTAATAGGCATAGACAGTTTACGTCATTCATCTGGATAAAGTCGTCACACCGCGGGATTTTTGCAATTACACACGACAACGTGGACGGCTGAGGGAATGTTCGCAAAGCAAATTCAACGAAACAAATTGATGAAATTAAATTTCTGAAACGATTTTCATTTGTTTTAGGTTGAACAGTACTAACCAATCAAGAACTCGTCATTTTCAAGCTGATCTCATCAGGCCGTGAAATTGTAGTTTCAAATTTCATCGTCGGTAAACACGAAGCATTTTGTTCTGTGCGAAAACCAGGGTCAGTAGCAACGACAACAGATGATAAAGTTTTATTGATTAGGCCACTACTAGACTACACTATTATTTTGGAACACCAGCTGGTTCACTGAATTCCAGTTAGATCAAAGAAATATAACAACAGTTCACAACTATCAATGCTTTACTGGCGGTCATAGTGAATTTATATTTATCAGGGAGAGAAAAGTCTCATTGGAAAATGTGGGATTTATATTACCATATCTTTATCTCATCGTCACTGACTCAAGGAAGTTGCCGAGAAGTTTGATTGAGGAAGTTTATTCCAATTTCAATGTTTTGCCGTTGCTGATATGTTATGCTGATCATATTATCTTAGATTATTTGACACACAGACATTTATTTGGCTTCGACACTTTGATTTCGAAAACCGGTGCGGTGGAAGAAACTTTTGTTTTGAAAGTATGATTTCCGCAAAGCACAAACCGAATTCTGTTCGTTGGGATCAAGTGAACAGCGTTACATATCGTTTCCAAGCATTGAATTTTCAGAGTGATGGTGAGTTTAGTATTCAACTTTATTTATTTATTTTATTGCTCCTTTTTGGTACCTTATCATCCCTCCTTGGAAGATACGATCGTTAATATTGTTAAATGAATTTTTATCATATTCGTTGTTGTGAGACTTCGTTTCGTCGTGCGTATTTTGAATGAATTTCTTTGTTTTCCCACTGTGCTCGTGTGAAAGATCAATTTACTGAAAGCATTGAGTTGAACTGAAGTTGTTGTGTATTGCAGGTCGTCTGCGAAAAATACAACAATAAAACGTATACGAAAGTAAAGAAATGAATATAGTCTTTTTAATCGATCTAGATTAAATTAACCCCATGTTGTTATTTCTTCAAGTAGTGGTATTTTCATAGATGGTATATGGAGAAATAAGTATTAATAGTGGGGAGTAGAGAACAGGAATTAACTCTTCAAAGATTGTCTGATTGTGTGTTGATATTAAGATAAATGTGGCTTAGCTGAATTTTACGTTTAAAATTAAATTAACGGTCAAATTGCTTTGATCTTTTCAGAAGAATTAGCTGTGAAATGCAGGTGCAAAATTTAGAAAATTGAGCATATTTGATTGAAAAAGTTTATGTCAAAGTGGTAATCGAAATTTAAAGATTGTTTGATGTATGTAGTTGTGAATATAGAATTCAAATGAAATTTTATATATGTGTATGTGTTTGTTGTGATTTTGTTCTGTTTAGTTGAGTTAATTTTAATTTTACATTCCTTACATTCCTAAAATGATAAATTATTTTCAGTTCAGATATGCAGGATGTACGATTTACTCCATTTTGCTCCATCTCAATGCCCTGCAACAGTTGTTGCACCACACTATTGATCTAGACTAAGGCCCCTGCCCACTATATCCGCTTGCAGTGATTCAGCACAAATTTAGGTAATGCTTTTCTAATCTATTTCTTTATCTATTTAGTATTATTACCATCATTCATAAATTTACTAACCTCTAACTCTTAGGTACTACTCTTACTGTGAGTAGTACCTATTTCATAGGTTCTGTACATTAATGTTATAGATAGATAGATACAGCAAACTGGCTCGGAATTTCGTACTGCACAATGTCTGAAAAATTGGTATTTCTCCTAAAATGTCAGTTTCCCCTTTTCAATCAAAAAGGAAAAGAAGCCATTTTATAGCAAAAAGAGGGTCCTTTTTCCAAATTTGGATTGGGCCCACAGGCCATGTTTGAAGAAGATACTTACAACCTCAATCTCGTCTTTAACCATGTTCATGATTTATGTTTTTTATTATATGATTTATGTTTTTTAATGATGATCAAGGATAGCATGATTAAAATATAAACAAAAGTATGTCTGAAAATGTTAACAGATGTGTGTTTTTTAGTTAGAATATTTCATATTAAATTCAGTTTTTGAGCAATTTAGTTTTTGCATGAAAGGTGTTCAGATTCATTGCCAAACAAATTAGGTTTTAGCAAAGCCATTTTACATTAATGTATTGTACACACCAACCTTGCATCTGTTCAGATGTTAGGTTATTGGCTGGATGTGCATGCTTACTCCAGTATCTTGTCATATAAAATCACATCAGCTTCTCAAACCCCTCAGTCATGTGGACACACCAAATAGTTATGGGAACATGAAACCCCTCTGATAATTTTGGAGAATGCAGTATACATGTTGTCGCATCCAGTAATGTAGTGCCACTAAAATAACAAGGGGGGCTCCAATATAAGAATAACCCAAAACAATACCAAAAATAAAATTCAGTTGTTTTTAGGCATTAACAAGGGGGGGGCTGGGCCCCCCTTGGCCCCCTAGCTCTACAGCACTGGTCACATCCCCTCAGGACAAGGAAGTAAGAGTTTAGTCAATTACCCAGAAAGTTGCCAATCCAGGTTATTGACCTCATTAGACCAAACCTAACTTCAGTGATCTAACATGAACTATGTGTAATCGCTCAGCCAAGGTATTTAACATTGTAATATTATTGTTTAGAAGCAGTATGTATATAATATAGTAACATTTTGAAGTATACATAGTAAAATGTTTGCAAAAGTATGGGAAGATTAGATAATAATGAATTTAATTATGTTTTTTTTTGTTGCAATTTTGAAGTACTTAGTATGCTTGAAATCTAGGCTGTGCTCTTGAAAAACTATTGCTGCAATGTGATGTATTTTGGTAATTATACCTAATTGTGAAATTCATAATTGGATTTTATTCATTTTTTAAAGTACTGAAATTTTTGTATGGTCTATCAATGTATATAGCCATTTTCTGGCTTACTCAAACATGTAAGACATTCAAAAAACTCTCTTAATCTAAGTAAAATACATTTTGAGATGTGATCATTTCTAAAATCTTTACAATGAAGTGATTGATGTTGACTGTGAAATTTCTTTAGAATCAGCTGTAGGAGAGGCCATACTTTAGAATGATTGAGTTGTTAAGTTACTGAGACAGACATTTGAGAAAGATTTTTAGTAGAAGGTTAAGCTAGTGAGCTAATTATTCAAGAAAGATTATTTATTGGAAGATGAACAGCATCCTTGAGCCAGACATTCGAGAAGAATTTTTATTGGAAGATGAAAAGCATCCGTTATCAAGTTATTAACTTATTAACTTTTTCAGCCAGACATTCGAGAAAGATTTTTATTGGAAGGTGAACAGCATTCGTTATCAAGTTACTAAGTTATTAACTTATTAACTTTTTCAGCCAGACATTCGAGAAGAATTTTTGTTGGAAGATGAAAAGCATCCGTTATCAAGTTATTAACTTATTAACTTATTAACTTTTTCAGCCAGACATTCAAGAAGAATTTTTATTGGAAGATGAAAAGCATCCGTTATCAAGTTATTAACTTATTAACTTATCGAGCAAGGCATTGGAGAAGGATGTTATTAGAAGGGGAAAAGGATCCGTTATTAAGTTATTGAGCCAGACATTCAAGAAGGATTTGTATTGGAAGGTGGATCCGTTATCAAGTTATTAATGGAAGGTGGATCCGTTATTTTTTATTGAAAGGTGAAAAGCATCCGTTATTAACTTATTAGCTTATTGAGCAAGGCATTCAATATTGTTGAACAGGTCCTTAATTGATGGCAGTCATTTTGTTTACTGAACAAGTTACTAGCCTGTGTAAACATGAAATAGATTATCATCTATAATATTGCATCATAAAAGGAATCCTCCTGGCTCTACTGTCTTATAATATAACTTGCAATTATTGGCTTTAAATTACATGAGACAATTACATATAATTTCATTGTTTTTGACACGTTTTTGGACAAACATCCCATTGCTTTATGAGTTTTTAACAGCAGACACAAAACTGCAGTATTTTGCTTCAAAACTATCTTTCACACCAAATAGTTTCACTTCGCCAGAAAGACCAGAAATAACAAAAGATGACATAAAACAATGCTAAAAGAACCAGTTTTCTGACAAATGTTGTTCTACTGTCCCCAGTGTGGGACATTGCTTTTTGGAGAAAAATGGTCATGGAGGAACATATTTCAAAAATTAGATAGTTCAAACGTTAGCTAACATTGCTTAAAAGCACATTTGAATATTTCATTTTTGTAAGATTTTATTCAACAAGGAATTGGACAGGTTTTTACCAATTTATAAATTGACAATTGGTCCTTGTTATTACAATTATTACTCGAAAAATGCATGATACCTTTCTTCTGATGTAATTGTTGGCTGGTATTTGGATGATTATGATTCTGATGTTTGTTCCAATATAATATTGTGCTGATATTTCGAAGATTTTGATTGTGATGTTTGTTCTACCGTAATAGTGTGCTAATAAATGGATGATTACGATGTTTGTTCCAATACAATATTGTGCTGATATTTCGATGATTATGATTACGATTCCTTCAAGAACGGTATTACACAGTGGATAGCTCCACAAGCATGGATCAAAAACCCTGCCACAAACACTTGGGGACTTTGCGCCTCCTCGTATTAATTAATTAAAAAACTTATTGACATGTTATCTTTTATCCCAAAATACGTGTGGTGGGGGGCGTTCATTTTCTTGTCTCTTGTTGTGGTTGTCGCCGTCTTGCGCTCCGTGTTCTGGATAGTCAGGGCACGGTTGCAGGGTGACGGGGACTGTGTTGAGGTGCGGGGTGGGTCGTTTCCTGCTACACGTAATAAAATTTTTAAAAAATAATTATTTTTGCTTTCTTTTGGTGTAAGGTAACTTGGTCAATATAAAGCTTAGGTTCATGTATTGCTCTTCTTGATATCTGAAATTGCAACTGTAGCATGTATGCATTGCCATGCAGCCAAAATAAAATATATTGACCAAGTGCCCTTGCACCAAAACTACTAATCCTTTAACATATCGTATATAGTTGTATGTAGTTAGGTAAAGTAGGTGTGATGTAGTGTGAGTATCGTGTATCTCCGTCATGGGCTGAGTCTTTTTAGAGATTGATATTGTAGATTGTAGATGTAAATGAGTAAGGAAGTTTTATCTTACCACTACAAATTTACATAAAGTTATAAAATATTTACACAGTATTAAAAATACAAATTCAATTAATAAAAATATAAAAAAAATCCCAAAACCCCTAACTAGAGTGACCTTAGTTCCTTATAACATCAGAAATGTTGAGGTGACCTGAATTTCTTTGTGGTCCCTTTTACAAGTGTGTTGGAAAACAAATAATGATTTTTCTTTTACTAAAAAGTAAAAGAAACACAAGTAGACTTATTGGTGCATCCAATTTCCACCTTCACTCTTCACTCTTTAGTAAATTGTTCATAAAGCAGTTTTTGATTTTATCTATTTGCAGATCTTGAATACTCACTGTCTCGAAAAAAATTTCATTCCAGTTTAGAGTTTGAGAAAGTGGGATTTCATACATAAATGAAAAGCAAGATTGAAATTGATCTGGTTATTTCATATTTGATATATATATATATATCATTCAATTAAAACTCTAAAATGCGGCAAAGTTTTTTTAATGGTTTTTAATTAATAGAAACATTTCTTTCATTAATAATTTGTTAGTGAGCAATGCTCAGATTGAAATTAATCAAGTGTGAAACATTGACACAATGAGAAAATCTTTTTAACTTAACACTACAAAACTCTTGAATCAAATTGTTTTTAGTTTCAAATTCAAATGGGAATTAAAGCTTCTTGATTTGTTCATGCTTTTATCATATATAAACCTAATTTATTACTAAAAGACATGCTCAATGTTGTTGCAAGAGGTCTGAAGAAGTGGCAGGAATTTTAGTTTATGATGTGTGTTTAAATACATTGCATGCTTTGCTTGGCCAGCTTGAATATGCTGGATTGCATTGATATGAAGCTGCTTTACAGACCATAGTAAAATAAGTTGGCCTATCGTTCGTATGAGTAATATTTGTTTTAACAAAGTGTTCATATTTGATTTGTTTTTGTTACTCAGCACATGATCAGTAATTTAAAATCTTGTTATTATTGGCTTTTGCCATGTAAATTGGTTTGCCTGGGTAAGATCCGAGTGCAATCAGTTATTTTATTTGTGTTAATCTTGTATACTAAGATTGCTAAAGAGATGGGCGACATTTTTTTGGCCAATTATTAAATGTTTAAATGTCGTTGCTTTCTGTATGGATTTTAACTTCTTGGCTAATTGTAATAACCCATTTTATGTAAAAAAAGAAATATAGCTCCAGATTACCTGTAATTAAGCTACCCCGCCGCTTTGTATAAGTGAAGCTATTTTGCCTCACCATGTTAGTTCCTTGGTCATGTTTGATGCCCTGTGGCAGGTTGTGCTTCTCTCTAATAGCATGCACCTGTTTGTAATTGGTTTTGCGGAGGCTCTAAAGCTCACGTTCACATTTGTTTTGGTTTCGATTTTCTGTGGTCCAGCAGTCTTTTGATTTCATGTAGTCTTTTGATTTCTTTTTATTTTATCAGGCCTTTCTTTTTTGAGCTTCAAAAAGTAAGTAATATTTTCCTTTCATCTCTCTATTAAGCATTTGGGAAGCTTTACTAATTTTACAAACTAATAGAAGATAATGATCTTATGCTGATTTAAGCTCTCTAACTTCTTGTCTGCCACTAGATATTTTTATTAGTATTCAATGTGCTTGTTATTCGTAGTAGCTCCGAAAATTAGTCAACAGCATAAATCGTATGAAATGAGTCGTTTCTCTCTATTTAGTCTTTTTTTTCTTGTGTAAGTTTTTCCAACAGGAATGGGGCTAGTTTTATTGTATATGTTATGCCAGCTTGCAATTAACATTTTTTATTCAATATTTGAGAAAACGAGGCTGATTGCAATTTAAAAAAAGGACATAACCTGAATTTAGGTAGAATGGCAACACTTATACATCTGCCTTGCCAAATGTCGGTGTTATGTCATTGTTGAAATAATGACACGCATCATCTTTAGATATATGACAAATATGATTTGTTCTCAAAGCACACATTTTAAAATATCTTTTTATAGACGAAATTTACGGTTATATATTCTTGACTATGATTCCTATTTATAATTTCTATTAATGATGTAAGAATTTTACAATAGTTCCTTGAGGTGATTAATGTTTGATTCAACTAAAATAATCTTTTTCATACTCGGTATGATTAGTGGTCTTTCTGAGGCAGTTCATTTAGATCTTTGCTCCAGTGTAGTAAAATGATTTGCGAGTATATTCAGTTCTTATTTTTGGCATCTTTAAACAGTTATTGACATTTCTTGTATGTTTTCTGTGATTTTGTATTGTAAAGTGATCTTTGAATATTTCACAGATACCTTTGTCAACACATTTCCGAACGCGTTTGCAAGCACGAATCTTATTCGCATTCATTACTGATGGGGGGAGTCCTTCATTGCTCTTTTCACCATCATATATAATCCTAATGCATCGATCGTGAACCGATTTTAGCTGTTTCATCTTGGTTTCTGTCAGTTTCATTTGCAAAATACCGCAGTCTGTAAAAACAGGCATGATCATTGAGCAGTATACATCTCTGGCTGATTATAAGTCAAGATATTTTCGTAACCTTGCCAGAAGCCTCAGTCGTCCTAATGTCGTCCTAATGCTTTCTTGCACGATCTTTCAAAATGCGAGTTCAAACCTTTCAAAATGCGAGTTCAAAGCTTTCAAAACGCGAGTTCAAATCTTTCAAAATACGAGTTCAAAGCTTTCAAAACGCGAGTTCAAATCTTTCAAAACGCGAGTTCAAAGCTTTCAAAACGCGAGTTCCAAGCTTTCAAAATGCGAGTTCAAAGCTTTCAAAATGCGAGTTCAAATCTTTCAAAATGCGAGTTCAAATCAAGTGAGCTGTTCACGTATATACCCAGGTACTTGTACTTATCGGTGTTTCTTATTGCATTTGAATGTGGGTATACCTTAAAAAGTTCTGTCTGCATGCTTATCCGTTAAACAGTAACATTTCAGTTTTACCCTTCTTCATATTGATAATAAGTTCGTTTTCCTTAAGCCAGTTTGAGATCAAATTCATATCTTCGGTAAGATGTGACTGGATACTTTTAGAGTCCTTGTTTGCGAAGTATATGACTGTATCATCTGCATATTTTACTAATACCAACTCTTGTAAATATATCAATAACTGCGGCAAAATGTGATAAAAATATAGAGGCAAAATTTATCCGAGGGAATCTTTCAAACATATTAGAGATTAGGAATTGTACTGATCGAACTGAAACTATTTACTGGAAGTTTGTTTCACTGAAGCCAGCTGAACAGCACCGCAACTTTTTTTCATTTGGGATACTGCTGGCCAGGAGAGGAGAAAGTTTAGATGTTGCTTTCTGCAGGGGAGCAGATTGCTGTGTATTAGTATTTGACGTAACAATACCAGACACTTTCAAAACATTAGACAGCTGGCGAGATAAATTCCTCATTCAAGCTAGTCCGCGTGATCCAGAAAACTTCCCGTTCGTTGTTCTTGGAAATAAAATCGACTTGGAAAATAGGGCGGTAAGTTTTTTACCATTTTTACATTTCATATTTTTGAAGTGTGAGTGCTTTAAATTGAAAATGTTTTTATAGCTACACGTTTTCATAGCATGTTATTCCTGAATGTATGAACGAGTCGACTAAACGTTTGCTGATCACGTTTTTAGACGTAATTGCTTAGTTTTCATAACACAAGGACAGATGTCATTTTTGTCGGTTTTTTAATATATTGATATGCAAATTAAGCTTAAATCTTATATGAAATTGCACTCTGACACATAATAACCTGTTGACCTTAAAAATAAACATGCCTTAAAATGAACATCCATGTTTGTTGATTAACTTTTCGCAGGGGGGCAAAGACATGAAAATTGTTTTGATTTATTTTTTGAATATTTCACTTATGGCTTAAAGTGGATGTTCTTTGCTTGTTTTGGGTCGCATAGTTTGCACTATTACTATGTTATATATTATACATTATGTTATATATTATTTAGATTATATACATTAAATTGTATCTCATCCCACCCACGCCTGGGTTTATTTCCAATTAACAGACGAATCCTATAGGTTTCATTTTGCAGGTGGCAGCGCACACAAACCAACTTAATTTGAAAGATAAACTTTCGTAGAAATATCTTAAATTAATACAAAGTTTTGTCAGCTTTTAGCACTTTAGAACATATTTACGATCTTTATCATTGGGTCATGTGGCTCTTCCTGGCCTGAAAGGGTTATGCAATTCTTTGAATAAAATTGAATCGAAAATTGAACCAAACTATTATTGATTACTTAGCTAATCAAGGAATAACGTAGTAATTTTGCCCCCCAATATCTAACTATTTTCTTAATATTTATAATGGGCCATGTCTTTGCCAGGGGTGAAATGGCTCATATCTTAATTCATCATTGCGTTATATCATAATATATGCTCACATTGTAGGTCTCTGCGAGAAAGGTACAACAAGAATGAATATTCCGTACTTCGAAAGCAAGAATGATATGCCAAGCAAGAATGATATTCCATACTTAGAAACCAGCGCGAAAGAAGGAATTAACGTGGAGCAAGCTTTCTAAACTATTGCAAAGTTAGCTCAGGAGACTGATGTCGAGTTATTTAACGAGTTTTCAGATCAGATTAAGCTTTCTAACAACGCAAAACCGAAATCAGGCGGTGTCTGCGCATGCTGAATCACGTGATGCCGAAATTTGCGATCTCTGTGATTCATTTCGATTGTAAATGTTTCTTCTGGAGAAATATTCAATTATTGTACTGTGCATTTTGTAATACCTACCGGGTGGCCGAAGAATATCTAGAACGTTTGCAAAACGTAGCTGTGTAGAGGTAGATGAGCTGTAGACTTATTATATTCGTCCTCGTCCCAGTTATCGATCATCAAAACGAGACTCCAATTAAGATTGAAAAATCTTTCAGACAAGAGACCAATGTAATAAGCCTAGATGATCTTAAGTTTTGATGATTTTGTTTCTGCTCGAATTTGATATTGTAAGCTTCAGTTTATAGCTTGATACGTTGTTTGCCAAATTGTACCCAATATCCCCTGAGTTATACTCAGTGTTATTCTGAGTTATACTCAGTGTTATTCTGAGTTATACTCAGTGTTATTCTGAGTTATACTAAAATAAAGTATTCCTGTAACATTAACGTATTTCTGTAACAGTATCCATTAACGTTGACTTCCCTTATGTATAGCCCAGTGATGACTTTGTAAATTTTGCAAAACTAGGTATTGAACTTTAACTTGAAGCCTCTTGCATGGACGTCAAGCAGAAGCAAAATTATCAAAATTAAACTTCCTCCATGGCAGCTTAACATACGCAAGGACGTTGTTTTGGGCCACTCGGTGTGATAATAAAAACAGTGTTTTGTCGTCATCTGGCGAATTGTAATGTAGAAACCCGCACATAGGAAATTTCATTTTTACAACCAAAGGTTTAAAACATTCTGTTGTCTAAAATTTCAAAATAGTGCAACGAAGGGTGTTGAAAGTGCACGAAAATGCATGGATTTAACTTTGCAACTCAATGCGTCTGTTCTTCTTAGTTTTTATTAACGTTTTCATTAAAAAAATTCGTTCTTGTATGCAAGCTTTTACTGTACTTGATGCTGGAGAAAGAATTCAAGGGAAAGGGAGCAAGGGACATTTATGACTTGTTATGGTCAATTTTATTTCATTTCAATATGTATTTTTATCTCACTGTAACGCACGGCGCATGAAATGTGTTTTGCGATATAATCAGATATTTGTCCACTGAAGATGTTTATTTGTTCTTTTCTTGGTTTTGAAATTTACTATTTGCCTGCTTATTACAAATTGCTACTCCATCCTGAATTTATGGCATGAGTCGCACCAGTCACACCTGTATCCTATCAAATTCAATTGTTATCGAGTCTATTACAAGGATAAATATTTTTCACCGCACTGAAATATTCCGTTTGGGGAAAAAGAATGAACTTTCTCGTGAATTCCCTTTGGAAAGTGTCAAGTGGAATGTGAGAAAAATACATCGGACCTCCTCTTGGTTGGGGAAAAATTATAATTCATTGTAAAGAATATTTACGATTTGTCTTCATATTACAAGCGCGACTAAAGTTCTCATTGGGATCAAAAATTAAACTTAGATTTAATTAATTGCTACCTGATCTAATTTCTATTGCAAAATCATATAGCGGAGCATCACAAACTTAAATTGAGTTTGACTAAAACTTAAGGCATGGCTTCATACGATAGATGTAACATGTATTTATTTAGGCCCGCAGGAGCTGGGGGGGGGGGGGGGCTCTGTCCTTAGGAGCTTTGCTCTGCTCCGAGGAGCTAGGCTATCTGAAGGGCGTGGTCATCTAAAAAATGTTCAGGCGTGGTCCCCCCCCAATCCAGATTCCGTTCTTACGGTCATGATTTATTTATTGTGGATGCTTGAAGTATAAGTAAAAATAATAAATTTTGAAGGTGAGAGTCCGATGCATAGTAAACTTGGATTTAATTTTGCTTTCTTTATTTTAAAATTTGTCTTTTTATCAGAAGTGCTACTTCAAATTGAACTTATTGCACATTGAAAGTTATTGTCATTAGGATATGAGGCAAATTTAGCTGATGGACATGAGGGCATAAGACTAAAACTGTTTATTTAAAGGCCAGCTTGTTCAACTTTTTGCTGCTATAGTCACAGCTCTATCTCTTGATCACATGACGATTACTTTGTCTGGCATTGGTTATGTAATAGAGGTAGACTACAGTCGCCGTTAACGTTATCGTTGTTGGGGACTATCTTTCTTATCCTGATATCCTATCGTTCCCCTTGCAACTCTTTAATTTATTTAACGACAAAGGACTCCTGACATTACGGCTAAAAAAATCGAATTATTTTTTTGGGACAAACTATTTTTTGTTGAATCAATTTACCGGGTGGACCAAAAAAATAGTTTGTCTGGAAAGGTAATACTTACCGAGGTCGAAAGGTAATACTCCCCGAGGTGGAATTGTAATGAGATTGTCTGAAAAGATAATATTTTACTGAGTCACTTTTAACAATATTTCGAAGGTTTTTTTTTAAATTAACTTTAAAAGGTACTGCAACTGAGAGAAACGTAACTTTGTTTATAGATCTGGGATACTGCTGGCCAGGAGAGATTCCAAAGTTTGGGAGTTGCTTTCTACAGAGGAGCAGACTGCTGTGTATTAGTATTTGACGTAACTGCACCAAACACTTTCAAAACATTAGACAGCTGGCGAGATGAGTTCCTCATTCAAGCTAGTCCGCGTGATCCAGAAAACTTCCCATTTGTTGTTCTTGGAAACAAAGTCGACTTGGAAAACAGGGCGGTAAGTTTTTTACCGTTTTCATATTTCAAATTTTTGAAGTTTGAATGCTGTAAATTGAGAGTTTTTATTATGTTCAAAAATGTATTTTTTTTATAGTGTAATTTAATCTTTTTGAAATTTATTCTTTTTTAGTCGAATATAATGTGCTTATTAGAATATGTATTAATTGTATTCAATGTACATTGAATTTTTGTTAGATTAACAGCTAAATTTACTGCTTTTTCCATCTTTTGGCAATAATTTTGTTATGTCAACTTGATAAGGTGGTAGAAAATTGTAACATTGCACTTTTCAAGATGGACATTGTCAATTTAGCTATTTTCTCCTGACTTTTTTCTTACGTCCCTCATTAAAACTTTTATGCTAATGAATTTTGATTAGCTTTGTTTATGTTCTTTTATGTCAGTTTTGTTTATGTTCTTTTATGTCAGTTTTGTTTATGTTCTTTAATGTCATTTTCTTGTGAAGCTGTCATAGTTTGTCGCTGTTCAAGGCGAATCTTTTCTACAACTCATTGCTCTAAAGAATACAATTTATACCTTCCAACGCAGCCAAGCAAATTAAAACAAACACAACTGTAAAGTTTTATCTTTCTTTTTGTAAAACAAAAGGTTCAGCCCGTGTCAACAGAGGCCACTTTTGTAACAATAGTGAAATCGGCATGCCAGTTTCAAAGCGATTATCCATCAGAGACAAAGCCGATTCTCTCAACTGGAAAAATCAAAACAAGCAACCTGCGGCCACCTGTATGCTTTTTTGATTTTCTAGTTGGGAGAATTAGCTTTGTCTTCAATGGATAATGGCTTTGAGATTGGCATGTCGATTTCATTATTGTTACAAAATTTGCCTCTGTTTCTTGTGTCGGAAAACGACAATGCGAGTTGTCATTCTGAAGAGTAGATTTCCTATTTTTCAATGAACTCGAGCTAATAGAAATAAACAAAACCATAAAGTTGAAATATATTAAAAATGAGGTGCGAAATATATTATTTCAGATTGCAAATTACATCTTTATTTATTTTTTTTGGAAAAATACATAATGCCATTTGTCAACTTCTTGTTCTTGCAAGAAATTTTCTTTCCGAAGCTTTGCTTTCTGAAGCTTACGTTAAATATATAACTCATAATTCAACTTTTTGGTATTTTAGGTCGCTGCGAAAAGAGCTCAACAGTGGTGCCATAGCAAAAATGAAATTCCATACTTTGAAACCAGCGCGAAAGAAGGAATTAACGTGGAGCAAGCTTTCCAAACTATTGCAAAGAAAGCGCTAGCTCAGGAGACTGATGTCGAGTTATATAACGAATTTCCAGATCAGATTAAACTTTCCAACGACGCAAAACCCAAATCAGGCGGTGACTGCGCATGCTAAATGACAAATTGCAGAAATTTACGAACTTTATGATTCATTTCAGTTGTAAAAGGTATTTCTTGTGGAGTAATATTTCAATTTTTCTATGGTACATTCTATTAAATGTCTTCGGTTTTCATTTACTGGAGAATATTTTTGCACTTAAACTCTGTTGTGGGTTTGGTCACGTGCATAAACGCAACGCAATTGCATGAAATATATCAGTTTTTTGTTGTATTACTCATATAATTTTTTAGTTACTATCAATTTGAATTCAGTAATTCGGGGGGAATGCTGCAAAACACCCAATACTAAAATTTTGTCCTGCATTGTCATCGAGACTGTTTCGTTTCAACTTCGAATCCAGATAAACCTATATTTGACAGTTAAAAATTACCTATAAGCTTTATTGCAATATTGAACTAAACTTGCAATTTAGACTCTACAAATTAAAATTTTTATTCTCTGTTCTTATTTTGTTGGTTTAGGCTCTTTTTCAATTTTGAAATTACATATTGTGATTTTTTAACTTTAAAACCACATTATCCAATGGCTATGTGAAAGTTCAACACTCTTTGCAGAGGCTAAGTTGCAGATCGAGCGTTTTGTGCTCGCCACACCTTTTAGTTATTCTTCATCATCTGTGTATAAGGGACCAAGCTACTGCCAAAAGAGAGAAAAGAACCCATCATTAAAGATTTAAAAAATATGGTTTAATATCCTTTATTCATCTTGGAAAGAAACTGCCAGCTAACGAATTTATTAATTAGCTGATAGTACTGTTAATTATAAACATGTTGTTTCGTTGTTAAACTGATAGTAATAATTTCTTCAAATATATTAACATTTGCTATTATTATTTAACTTGCTCTAATCGTGTCATTTTGCTTAAGTAGGTTTCTGAATGTATCTAATGTATTCAGAAACTTAAGCAGTTGCAATGCTTGTCAAATTCTCGGAACACTGGCAAATTCAACTCCGTCCCAAGAACAATGCTGATTTGCAACAATTGTTCATGATGCGATTTGTCAGAAAACCCAACCGTGCTGTGGCTAGATTGATTGGAATATTTACCAACAGTCTTTCCACGCAGGAGAGAGAGATATAGGATTGGTCAATCCGGGCATAGTCAAAAGAAGATATTTCTATTGAATATATTAAAATCCCGCAAAGAAGAACCTAATTTTAATGCTATAGAACTGCCACTTGAGGAAATTTAGAATGTATCATATTAAGTGTTTTAATTTAAGCCGTATCAGCATTGCTCAAATAGCCTGTGATCTTGGTCGGACATTGTCTGGAAAAGTACATTTCGAATTTTTTGGTGACTCGTTTCAGTGTGGCTGGTTCTAAATTTTCATGTTCTTACTTGCAGGGTTTTACTGTATGATAGGGGTAGGAAAATAAAGATTTTAACTCAGGATTTCACTATTTTCTCATTAGATTGTTGGGGTATTTTGAGGACGCTTGACAATTATTTTGTCAGTAAGAAATATAGATGCATTAAAACAACTGGAATAACGAATAGGGATGGAAGCATAAAAATTGTTTTGAAGCTTCTCTTGAGCATTTTAGGGAGTTTAAGATGACTATGGATAACCGCCACTGCAACTTCACATTTTCAGTCAAGCTCTACAAAAGTTTTAGTTTCAGTCAAGTTCACGTTAAGTTTCAGTCAAACTCAATTAATGTTGTGATGCTCTGCTAGATGATTTAGCAATTAAGACTAGATAAGGTAACCAAATTAATTAAATCTAATTTTAACCTTTGCTTGCTAAATTTATCGTTTGAAGCCACGCGTCAAATTGGTCAAATCGACTCGAGTTTATGATGCTCTGTAAGATTATTTCAACACTGACAACGTGACCAAATTAATCAACTTAGAGGAATTCGTGAAAGATTCGACATCAATTGAATTTGAAAGATCCTTAACAAGCTATGCGTTTGAAAAGATGCGAGCTGGCATTTGCAAGAAGCAGCCTGGCGTTCCACCTGGCGTCGCCGTTCCTTGTCGATCTTAAACTCCCCATTGTTTTGCAACACTTTACCATACCGAGCTTTGTAACCGTATGATTGTTTCAGGATTTTGAAATGATTCCTGCAGTCGGAAGACCGGCTAAAGCCTCACTCTGGAATGCAGAAATTGAACATTTTGAATATCAATCTTATCCGAGAAACAATGTTTGGATGTACCTCCACAATAGTTACTCTTACAATAACACTCGGGGTGGTTATTTTGCTCTTAGCAAGGTATTAGGAGGGGGGTGGGCTGTATCTGAGAATATTATTATGGGAATTTCTATACCAAAGGAAAAATAGGCTCAAAAATCTTTGATTGGTCGATCACATATGTTTTATCCTTAGCAATTATACAACATTAATACTTCGTGGCATTGGGAACATAAAAGTTTAAGATGTTTTGTATTTCTCGCGATATGAAACATTTCCAATGCAAAAATACGAAACAAGAAATTTAGATTAATTTACAAAAATAATTTTAGAAGAGCAATGTCGCGAGATGTTATTCATTTCGGTTAGGAGAAAACAGTTGTGATCAACCAATCAAAAATTTGCAGTTAATGTTCCAGGGTGCGGGGGCTAATGAGGGGTTGGACGCTTACAGGAATTTGGACGCTTAGTAGAGAAATTATGGTATGATTAGTGCACGGTGTATTTCAATTATTTAGAGGAGTGATTTGAGAAATAATTTAAAACGCTATTTAATCTGATTTTTGCTAACAGAGTGGAGCTATTGTATTGCATTGGGAAATTTCTTGCTTTCAAATTTTGCCCTGCGATGCATAAAACATCGTGCAATTTTGGCATTTTGAAATGATCCAAAGCACTTTTTTGATCTAAAAGCTGCCTTGTTCCTGTTTTGTAGCTGATGAGAATATTTAGTAGGAAGAAAATTATATCTGCGAGTATCGGCACGCAACAACGATACTGCAATTTATCATCCTAAATAATAGATTCCACACCTTTCAACGAAGTCAAGATACTGCAAAGAAAACCGCAAAGTTTGGCCCTCTTTGTTTATTCTGATTGAGTGGTGGGAAATTTATTTTTCTAATCGTTTAATTGCGTTGTTATGAATTTTTCCGTGCAGGACAATGCGATTTACAATCTCGAAGCATTTGTCTGGCTGCGTTGGAAGGTGCGAATCTATTCTTCAAAAGCGATAAGTTCCATTGTTATGTTCAGAGGTGAATATTCTGTTCGACAAAATTGCACTCTTCAAATTTCGTCAAAGGTCACACCAAATGTCTCGTACTGGACAGGCATACCTGATTTTGATGACCCAGGACCCTATGAGGAAATCTATTTTTTTTTCTGCTAGAACATTTTCTGTAAATTTGAATTCAAAACGTTAGTAGTTCGACATGCTTGCCTTATCAAATGTTTTTGTTTTGTTTTACGTAAGAGTTTTGTTATTTTTTTGAATTTTTATTTGCATTCCATTTGTTGTTTATTGAAGAACTAACGAATTTAGGTTAAAGCCATAGAATTTCCTGAATAGCTGCTGTTAGCTTCTCCTGGAATTACAACTCTGGCAAATTCCTGTTTCGAATCAACTTTGATTTCTGACAACCACATCAACAAAACGTGTTCTGCCCATCCCTATCTGCTCAGTCGGTGACAGGGTGACAAACTACAGAACTGGAGCGATGGCGAGAGCAGAGAAGTACGACCACGGCACCAGTGAATTCAAAATTCACTACTGTTAGCTGCGAAAATTCAGTTCAGCTAAATTTTCGCAGCTAACAGCAGTGAATTTAGAATTCACTGGTGCCGTTGCAGCACTTCTCTGCCATCGCTCCAGGCTCTGTCCTGAAATAACAACTCTGGCAAGTTCCTGTTTCCATAATGAGTTCGAGGAATTTTCTGACAACCACAGCAACAAAACGTTTTCTGCCTTTCCATCTGCTCAGTCGTTGTCAAATTACAGAACTGGAACGATGGCGAGAGCAGAGAAGTGCAACAGCACAAATGAATTTAAAATTCGCAAGAAGAGGAATAATAAACGTGGCTATTGCGAAGAACGGTTTGGATTTTGCTCGAATAGCAAATGTACATGCTGCAAATGCAATCGATTGTGGAATTACACATCGAATACCTGCCAAGAATTCCAATCATTTTCATCAACAACAACAGGTGTTGTCTTAATTTTTTCACGAGTGTTTTGTCCTTCTGCTGTTTCTTAAAACTTTTCTTAATAACACATATGTAATGCACAACATTTGATATTTATTTTCTCTTCCTCATCTATATTATCCCATTCAAGACATATTTTTAAAATATGAAAAATACCATTTACAAAGCAAAGTTTATGTTATATATAAAATGCCAATCAATGGCGTCGATATTATATGGGGTTTATGTTTTGCTTTATTCGTAGTTTCAACATCAACTGCCAACATGTCATCAACAAATTTTTTGAGATTGACTGGAAAAAGTAGATATATAACAACAGCTGCAGTAAGTATGTGTGACAGTAAGGTGGTGGAATCATTTTAGGCATACTACAGGAAGTCAGTAGATCAGAGAATAATGAAAAATCGTTATTTTTATTAAAAAGGAAATGAAAATGAAAACATCATCCGAGCCTCAACATCCAGGCCAATAAAATTTGAAATAAAATAGCCTGACGACCTGCCATCCCTGGATTAAACACACCTTTTAAGTTATTGTAGTTGTTTTCGTCTTCATATTTTGACATTTGTTGTTGTTGCTGTTTTATAGCCTCAGGCTACAGTTAATTAATTGTAATAATGCAATTTTACGATGATGATATTGATTATTATTTATTAAAAATTGTATTTAAACAAGGGACACTCCAGTTAATATTATTTTTGTGGGTCCCCGAATTGAAGCCTCCTAGTTCCCCAGTTGTGAATGCAACTGATATTTGCTTTTCAGTGCCATAACCAATGTTACATTTTTCTATTTGCTTTTTTACATATTTTCCAGCTTAACTTTTGGTTATTTTATTTTAGTTTTTGGAAAATGTAACAACAATTGCTGCTGCATTACCAAGAACAAGAAATAAGATTGATATATTTGTACCAATAGTAATAGGCATTGTTGTGGCAGTATGTTTCGTTTTTGTGCTAGCAACTATTCTTCTTCTGAGGCATAAGAAAAGAAAATTAGCAAAAAAGTGAGTACAGTGTATAGAGATACAGCTGCACCATGTTTTTGTTTTTCATTATTCAAAATCTTACATTAATATGTTATTGCCAATTTGAAGTTACCCACACAATAAAGAACTTTTTCATTATTTTGCAATTCATTTATAAACACAATAATATAGCAAACTGATCTTCTGGCAATTTTTAATTTTAGATTGTCAATGAAATCTACTTTTTGAATAAAAATATCTTATTCTATTTGATGATGGAGAAATATTAGGGGCATATGGCTTGAAAGCTCGCTCTTAGTTATCTCCATATGCTCATCAGATTATTTTATTTTTGTTATTGTTATTCATTGTTATTGTTACTTTGTTAATTATGCTATACAACTTAATTATTAACTTAAAATATCTTTGTAATTAGCTGAGAATATATCAATGAAAATTGAAAAATTGAAATAGATTATCAATTTATGTCACTGAAAATACAGTTATTTTTATTTTTCAAAAGGAGAGAAGATGAAGCTGGAAAATATGAAATCGTTCTCCCATTGAATTCAAATGGTAAGAAAAAAATTATTTTACATAGTGAGTCAAAAAAGTTGTGAAGTTTGCGAATATTTAAATTGGTGATAACTTATTTCAATTTCAAAAATTTGACAACCAGTGTGTATATAAGCTGTAAAGTTTGCTATACAAAATAGTTGATCAAAATCGGACATTTGTTCTGCTAGTTATTAGTAAAAATACAAAAATCACTGAATTGTAAAGCTGTCAAGAAAGGAATGAAAACCTTGATCAAAATAAACATTGATTTTTCTTCCGAGGATGGCCAGTAAAGTGGAAAGAATATGGCCTGTTTCTTTTCTTCACTGAAATATAACATCATCTTTGTATTTGCCATCTTTGCGAGGAAGAAGCATTGCTGATTTTGATCAGAATTTTCAGACCTTGTTGACAAATTTAAAGCAGAATGGTATCCACATTTTTATACTAATAACTTCCATTACTGGTAAATGTCCCATTACAAGCAAATTATTTTTTACACTTCATCCAAGCGTTTCAAATTTCTGAATCATAATAAGTTATTACCAATTTTAATTTCTGCAAACTTTACAACGTTTTTTGACTCACCAAGTATTTGAACACTTCTTTGAAAGCAAAATCTGCTTCAAGGCAATCGCTTTTAATCTCTCGTTTTATTTTCCTTCTCCCGTTTTTTTCCGCGAGAGAGACTTGTACAAGTCCAGTTTTTCATGTGTTTTCAGTTTTCACGGGTCAGTCTTCGCAGTTTGAAGAAAGACTTTGCATTTTTCCTTTCAAAGTATGAAGTAGATGTTTGACCTCATTGATTTAAACGTTTTCGATCTTTACTGAGGTCAAAACGTTTGGAAAATCGGTCTGTAATGCAAGCAGAAGCATCGATAAAAATCGCCAAAAATCCGTTTTGATTAATTTACTCAAATCAACTCAACAATAAATGAGTTATTCCAAATGAAAATACAAATTTTGTGCCTTTGCAAAACCAGATCTTCAGTACGATTGCTTATGAAGCTAAGCATTTGCTTTTAAATAAGTAGTCGTGTATGTTTATGTAACTATTGCGGATGAATTTCTGAATTGATTTTGTAGACTTTAAGTCTTAAATTTTTGCTACCATATGGTGCACCTCAGCGATTATTCAGTTGATTTTTACTCGATCGAAAACAGAAATATTAATGCTAAAGCCCATCAACAACAGCTTTTCAAAGATGCAGCTTTTTCCGGGACAATCTTTAAATGTTTCTTTCTGTATGTTTCAGCAAACGATCCGTTTTACCAGGAAATCAACATCACAAACATTGACAGTTCTGGTTATTCGTATGTTGATATTGACTTGAAAAGACCGACCGATCTCGGAAACATTCCTAAATCTAAAAGCAAATGTCTTCCAACGCCACCTTACAGTTATGTTGACTCAGACACCATCAACGAAATGCTGAAAAAGAATAAAGCACTGAAATCGGGTGTCGACGACAGTGAACCAAAATATTTTGTAATCGAATACGAAGAGCCTGGTATAAATCATCAAAGTTTACCGTCTGAACCAAATGATTCCACGGCAAGAGGTCTTACTTCTCCCACATATGTCGAAATCCTGCCTGAGACGTCTGCAGTCTACGCGAAATCGGATATTGACCGAACCAAGAATAACTCTCTTTACAAGGAACTGGAACAGGCTTCTGTTTCAAACCATTATCAGGAATTGAAATATCAAGATTCCGAAATTTAGTTTTTTCAGGATTTACCGATGCTCGGTAAGATGGTACCCTAATTGATTGGCTTTGCCTAAGACAGAGTTACAACTTTAATGCGTTAACTTTGATTTATGTTATATTTGAATATGAGCAGAGGAAAATAGACCAATTATAATCATGGAAGGAATTTTATCGAAAGTTAGGGCTTGCAAAATTATGGTAATTCTCCCGCACTATAGTGGGGTGGAAGACATTCTCAAATATTTGATGGAATTTTCGTCCTCCCTCTTAGATTTACGTGGAAATTTTGGTCCCTCCTCCAACACTGCAGAAAATATTTTCAGCCCCCTCCCAATATTTATATATTTATAAAATAAATATTTTCGGCACATACCAGTCACAACATATTCGAGTCTACTAACCCTTGCCCGGATTGTTATAAACAATCCTCTTTCATAAAAATTGTGTGTCGTAAACTGATATGGGAAAGCTATCTCACAGTTATTGATCAAGAATGGGTTTTTTGAAGGTTTCATTTAATTTTGTTTTCACGAAGAAAAAGGAAAGGGTGGGAAAAGGAAAAGAAAAGTCCAGGCAGCAATTGAAGATTGTTTCTGGGATTTTTTATACCATTCATTTTTGGCAGGTTATTCACGAACTAGGAGCAATCCCATATAATCACTATAACATATTCCTCAGGTGTTCCACATCTTCTGCGTAGAACGGTATAATATATACCTTGATAGTTTGATTTTAACTCAATCATGTTTAATTTTAACTTTAGCAATTTCACACCCTCTTTGTGTTTAATATATTATTTCATTCCAAATGGGATATTTTTAAGTAACCTCAGTTTGGTTCCATGAATTGTTGACATCATCTTCAATAGATGTTACTAAATTCTGTTTTAACAGTTTTTTCAATTTTTTAGTTGACAAATTGCTAATTCGTTTTTCTGTTAGATCTATGTAAAGTTTTTCAGATCTTTTTAGTTTCGTCATACCAACAATATTTTATGTCAGGTCGATTTTGTTCTTCATATACTTGTTTAGTTAGTATTGTTTCTTTTACGTTTATTATTTTATGTAAATAGTAAGTCTTTTTTCCTTTAACTTTTTAGGAATCGTGGTGTGTGTTTTCTATTTTTTTGTTTTTAGTTTCCCATCACCCATGCATTTTAGTATGTCCTACTACGGTATTCCATTTGTAATGCAGTGTTTCAAATGTTGCCTTTGTCGTTTGATTGCCTTTTTTATTACCTAGAAGAAATAATTTTAATTTAGGATAGATTTAAAGCAGTTGTGAGACAATATCCATATTAATATTTAATGTACCTAAAAAATTTGATTATTTGTATTGCTAAAGTGTACATTTTTATTTAGCTGGATTTTATCATAGATTCGATCTTGGTTTGCGCTAACATACATTTTTATTGAATTATAGTATATTTTAGTTTGCAACATAAATTGAAGAAGAATATAAAAGAATTTAGTTGTATTCAATTTAGCATATATTGTATCTTTCTATTCTAAAATTTGCTCGTTATTGCAATAATTTAGTATATTTTTGCTTCACGACTAATCATATAGGAGGCTTTGCATGGGTGGGACAGGTGAATTTTTTGTGTTATTTTCATACTGGACTGATAATTTTTTAGATTTTTGAGCTGCGCCTGTTTCGTATTGTCTATCTATTTCGTTCAATCCGTAAAAAGATTTAAGTAAAATGAAAATGGTCTGCGGAGGACGAAACGAGGAAAACAAGTTTTCTCCGCATGGACATATTTTTTATTTTACTTGGAATTTTTGTTACTGATTTAACAAAATATACCATAGAGCAAGTCTAGTATAACCTATTAATTTTTACCAACTCCCGAGGAGCTTGGATCAATTCAAGGTGTTCTTGACAAAATTTAAAGATCAAACTTTTCTTAACCAGTTTGTGATTTATAGAAACTGTTTGGAAAGAAAAGTTATTGTGTTATTGAAGACCTAGCAGGCTAAACCACAGACTCTATTGCAAATTAGGCTCAAAGAATGACAATACAACGAGAAATGCTCCTATGAAATCGGTAGCAAAGATCAAATAAAGACATTAAATGGGCTGAGGGACGTATGAAAACATGATAGAAACAACTGAATACACATAAAGAATATTTTGAACTTAAATGTTGCTGTTGCTGCTGTTGTTGTTTTCGATCATTTTTGAAGTTTGTCATTACCTATTACACAAAGTACTTTCTGTTTGTTTTCCAAAGAATGTTTTTCTTTTGTGGGAGGGGAAAAAGCAAGGAACAAACTTGGATGAGGTAATGCTTTCGGGAGCGGAAAATAGCGATTCTTCACGTGCAAAATTTTGTCAGATTCAAATAGCTCGTCTAATATTTTATAACAGGTAAATTTTTTCGTTTTTGGATTCGTGTTTTGATTTGTTTGGATTCTTTTTTGGTGCTTCGTGATATTGATTGAGCAAAATGTAGATAAATATTTAGAAGAAAAAATAGGATTATTTGCTAAAATTAAAATTGAACTGAAATTTGCTGAATAAAACCTACAATATTGGAGCAGGCGACGCTGCTACATGATGCATGCTCTTTTTATATGCACAATCTACTGCCGTAAATTCTTGAACCAGCCCCCAAAAATATTCATATTTCATTATAATTTATACTATTATAGGCCTGTTATTTCACATTTTATTCGGCGAATTCTGTTTTTATATGTGATGTTGTTCTTTTCAATTTCTTTCTGTTTCAATATGATGTTGTTATTTATATTTATATTTTATGTAAAATTATCCCATACATAACAGGAGAATGTTCTGTAGCAGAAAAAGTAATAATCAGATAAATAAAATACACAATAGGGCGATTCCACACGTAACGGACATTACAATTGCACCCTCTTTCTGTCTTGTTTTAGTAGGCATAATTATCTTTCATTTATTTTTTGACCTGTAGAGCATTTTTGGACCGTAACAGATATTACATCACTTAGTCAATTGATTTTCGTACACATTTTCAAACACAATGTTTTCTGAACTGTTTTCTATGGCAAAGTATCTAGATTGGTTGTAAGTTATACATGCATGTGTTTTATATAAATCAAAGCCTATTAGTTTCTAATTCACTCAATTTTGGTGCAAAAATGAAAACTTTGTGTAGCATTGCAATTGGTTTGTAACAGACATTACATTTTTTGTCTGTATCAGAAAAACCAGCAAACTGGTCTAAAATGATCTATAATTTGCCACTGTTACAGTTTTTGATATCTTTGACACACTGTTATACATTGGAATGTATTTTGAAATAAGAGTTTGCTTTCATCAAAATAGTTTGAATGAAATTCCAAACTAGTTAAATCTGTTTATGCAACAACTTATATGATTAAAAAGTGGAGTAATTCACTGTTGTTTACATTAACTCTGAAAACTGTAAACACAACTTCATGAAAATGAAAAATAAAATTACAAAACATAGTAGAAACATATACTTTTCTAAAATATGGACCTAATTGAAGTAAATGATTTGTGTAAAACATACATCCAAAACATTGGCTATTTGTGATACTGTATATTATAGCTAAACACTACTCGTTGTTATGTTAATCACTTATTATGTTATACTTTTTAAATATACTCATGTAATTAGTTAGTTGGTACTAATTAGCATAAGAATAGCTAGATGTATTTGACACCAACTGTAAAGAAAGAATATAAAAAGCTAGGGGACTTTTTTGAAACAAATAATTGAAACAAGTTGATAAATCATCTCATAGCAAATGATCCAAATACAATGCCATATTTCAAACAATATTCAATCTGTGCACTGCAAATTTACTGGCTACATATTGAAGATGAAGATGGAATGAAGAGAGGTCCAGTCTGGCAAGTATGTACAAAGATATTCAGTGTGGAACAAAGTCCAAAACAATGGAAGAATAAAATGTCTATTGGTTACAATCAATTGGCCTTGTGTATAACAAGATATATGTGTTGTCCATCTACATCTGTTCCTTCCAAAAGAGTTTTTTCAATGGGTGTTAATATTGAGATGAAAAGTGCAAAATTTAAGAATTTGTTTTTAATGGCCACACACCCATATTCTGTAGATAAAATATTGGCACCTCATGTTTTTTATGCACGACATGATTAATGTACTAGCAGGCAGTTTTATCAAATTTATCAATTTCCTACTCATTCTGTATTTTAGGCTTGTGTCAATCAAAGGGTTACATTTAAGCTTGCGCCTTTCAGAAAACAACAATTGATTATCTTCCAAGCATATTTTACGTACATGTCTTGCATAGAATCAACTTTTTATTAGCTGCTTTCTTCTGCCCATCTACATGTTAACCAGTAAGGTGTGCTGATGAAGGTCGACACAACATCCATGCACACCCATAATCAATCATTAAGGAAAAGATAGAGAATTTAGTAAAAGTAGAAAAAGCTCTAATGTAATGGCTTCTTTTTTAAACACCAATAATGTTAATTAATATCTCACATTGCTCAGCATAATTAGCATTGCTCAGTTGTGGATAGGGGCACAACTTTCTGTAATCTTTACCATGTCATTGCTTATTTCAGCTTATTTAACAAGCCAGAATGAAACTTTTCTTGAATAATTAAAAATCCCACAAATTTTACTTATCACCATCATGGCAACTAATACTATGTTGAGCTAAATATTTCAGGGTGACTGTATTAAAAATGCAAGTCATTGCTATTCAATTTTTCCTATTTTTGACACCAAGAATATGTATCGCTAATCAAACTTGATCATTTTCCTGAAAAGTTATGCTCATGCAAATTTTTCTGGAATCAGGAGCACAGCACAAGGCCCAGACATCATGCTTGAATTCTATGTCCATTCCATTACCTTATCTGGATTGATTTGAATTGGTTGGCCTGGCTCAGGGAACCCAGTGACCACAGATCACACAGAAGTAAATCAGGGCAACGGCAACTTTGTATTACCACCAAGAAGGGAAAATTCACCAATAAATTTTATCACTATAGAAAGGCAAAAGGACATGTGTGCTCCAAATGATTGAAATGATTCAGAAATGTTCAAGAAGTTTGAAATGTTCAGATTATCATGATGGAACAATATTCCTCTCATTGGGTGTTATTTTATGCCTGTTATTGCAGGCATTCAGCACTTGTGTTCATCAAAATGTTTCACAAGCATATGTGCAACATATTGCAATTTCTGTAGTGAATAGTCAATAATGAAGAGAAGTAAAGCAAGATTTGATTAAGAAGTTTACTGTACCCCTTCATGGGAAGGTTTTCAAAAATAATTTTTCTGCAGTCTCTTTTTAGATAAACCCTGAACAAGGATATATAATTCTGTGCAAAATTGAATGGTGAATCCAGAAAAAATATAGTTGCTTAGTTGTTAAAAATTGCAAAATGTTACAGTTGAGACTTACTTACTGAAAATTTACCACCCTTGTGGAAACAGCTTTGTGTACCTCATTTTTTTTTCATTGTTAAAAAATCCTGACACTCTTTTGAGGTGCAATGCTTTGTGACCATGTGTTTGAAGTTTCAATGAAATTGATTGGTCCGTTAGGTATACAAAGCTTTTTAAACACTAACTGGTGTCCACAAATCCTGGTGTCCACAAATCAAAAGTTTAACAAAAATGACTACAGAAATAAGAAATACCAGAAATCAAGAAAAACGTGAACAATTTGTTAAAGGAAACCAACTTTTCGGGCTAAAAAAATGTTGAACTTCTAGCTGCTAAAGCCTAAAGCATGCACGTAACATTAAGGTTAAGTGAGCCTTGTTTTCTTTTGTAAAGTTCTTTTACCGCAATCCCACCGCAATTTTTCAGGATTGAAGTGTTTTTTATTTAAAAGTTACAAAACTATTTGTAAAACAGGAGAAACATGTAATCCAACGACTGAATTAACGAAATATGATAAAAGCCAAACATCTACGTGGTACAGTAACCTTTTAAAAAGATAGAGTAGTTGTTGTTGATGCGTTGGTTTTATAAAATATATTTGATATCTATACATTAATACTGCTGTAAACCTGCTTTGCATAAAAGAATACAGAAAATTGTAGCAAAAAGTAAACATTATCAATTTCATCTAACTCTGGATGGAAATTTCTCATGACTCAGAAGTCAAATAGTCCAGGTTTTGTTTATCATTTATCATTAATAACAATAGTGAAGTCAGTAACGTGATCGCGATCCTCAGTGACTTTTTCCAGACTTTTGAATTTTAGTCTATTTCTGGGCAAAATTCAATAAAATAAAAAAAAATTAAGTGCTTCCATTCCTATTGAATTTACTGTGCTCTAAAATTATATTTGGTAGGACTTTTGTCATTACTTTCTTTCGGAGGTGGGATCTTTTGTTGTTACTTTCTGTAGTCCAGCGACCTTCTGTTGGAAAATTCTTTATGTCGCTTGCAACCTGTTGCTTATTGACTCAACATCAGCAACGTTGAAGCATACAAAGTAAATCAATAGATCCATTTAACTTTTCCATTCATTATCATCTCTTAAGCGTCCAATGAAAGCCACCTTCCGTGACCAACAAAATATGTCGACTTGTAATAACAATCGTATTATTATTCTTTTCGTACGAGAATTTTGTTATCGAATAAACGGTAAACACAAACACGTTTTGGAAAAGTGAAACTAAAGTTTACTTTGAACTGGAATTACTTCCCAATTGATTTACCACATGAAAGTACAGGAAAAACACGTCACGTAGATGCATAAATATGTAAGTAAGTAAATAAGTAAGTACATAACAAGTTTAGCACGAACCCCTAAACAAGAGTGACAGCGTTTTTTTTAATTCTTTCTTTACAGTTGGTTTACAACATAGCTAAGCTAATATTAAAATAATACCATGTAGCTAATTTATACCCACTAGTATATAAAATATGAAATACCGTAATGGCTGAATATACAAATTCAAAACATTTAAAGCATTAAAAAATCGAAAGATCTTGTTTCCATAATTGTTCCCTCAGATGCCCTTAGAGATTTGTGGTTAAACAAAAATAAATAAATATATGTAATATATGTTCATATGATTACATATGAACGTATGTAATCATTCATTAGACATTTTTATTTTTTTTATTGTTTGCGAGGGCAGTAATGATAAATGAAAGCATTATTTCCCTTTTTTTGAATGTTTTGCATGAAACGATGCATTGATCTTATGCTTGAAAATGTTAAGATTGTATGTCGTCTGAAGTCTGTAGACTTTGATTTCATCTCTCTTTCAGAACTTATTGCGAAATGTATACTGCAGTAGTGAACTCGTATATTGTAACTATATACTATATTTGTTCTCCACTTTTGGCACTGTTACCTAATTTTCTGTAGTACCCAAAATGTTTGATTCATCGTTGTTTGATGAATTCTTGGCCGATTTTAATGAAACAAGGAGATTTGGAATCAAGAATGAATTGCGTTTTCAGAGATATCCAAATAAAAAATAAAGGAAAACATGGAGTCGTGCACTCCAGCACTCCAACAAAACGAATCCTACACATAAAATGTTAATTATGTATATTCGATATCTATTTGATATCTGGGGGCAAAGTTATGGAACGATCTACCAGTAGATATCAGAAATTCCTCCACAAAATATTTATTTAAAAAGAACCTTAAAATCCATCCACAAAACAACTTGTTATGATATTACAAACATTAAGACATTATTATCTATTTATATCAATCAAAGATCATCAATTAAGACAGGGGCGGGGTTCTCTTTTCGTTAGTCTACCTACTTAGGGAGCTCCTCCTTTAAGAAATTCTTCATGCAATTGTATTTTCCTGTATTAATTTTAACTTTAATTATTTTGGAAAATTGTATTACTTTAATTTGTATTGTATGTTTTTTTAGTTTTAAATTGTATGTGTGTTGAATTTCAAATATATACATAAACTGAAACTATATACTGTACATATCTTATTCTTATTGTATATTGTAAAACGAGTGCTTGTTTTTGTTTCAAAAATTCACCTTGACGAAAAATGAACAATACAAATCAGTCATATAATATTGAAAATTTTTGTATTTCATCCCTTTTCTAGTGTGTCATGGGAACCATGTTATCAATATCACAAAAAATTCACCTCGACGAAAAATGAACAATACTAATCAGTCATGTAAAATTGAAAATATTGCATTTTTAGACTTGGGGATCGGATTTGAATTGATTCTAGATAGATTGATTCTAGATTATGATAAAATTTTTGTATTTCATTCCTTTTCTAGTGTGCCATGGAACCATGTTATCAATATCACAAAAAATTCACCTCGACGAAAAATGAACAATACAAATCAGTCATGTAATATTGAAAATATTGCATTTTTAGACTTGGGGATCGGATTTGAATTGATTCTAGATAGATTGATTCTAGATTATGATAA
>JAYJMH010090344.1:0-30810 GCA_036873815.1 Phacellophora camtschatica
TCCGTTCCGTTCCGTTCCGTTCCGTTCCGTTCCGTTCCGTTCCGTTCCGTTCCGTTCCGTTCCGTTCCGTTCCGTTCAAACTGGGGGCCGTGTTAAAACTAATACAAAAAATAATTGATTATCTACCAATATTTACAATGTCAAAAACAAGACTATAACGTTGACTTCATATAACATCGGCCCAAAAAGGTTATAAAATCAATTTAAAAATTAATCTGTATTTCAATCATGTGATTATTTGGCCATTATCGAGTCGATTTTGTCAAGTAAAGAATCAAACTTTAAGATGAAAACCTTTTCTAAACCATTCATGCAGAAACAGCAATATCGATAACTAAGCTCCTTCACAGAAACTTTGCAAACGCGTAGCCTTTTTGGGACAACTGGTATACGTAATAATTTTCATCAAACATAAATAATAGTTACAGAACTGAACACTGAAATTGAACAAAACTCAACTGAAAACAAAACTCTGTAAAGTAATAACTCTGCAAAACGAAAATTCTGAAAATACGTACGTACCAAGAGCCTTTAAACTGTCGATAGAAGGACTATTTTGCATTCCTAGTGTTTCTAAATGTGCTGGAAGTTTTCGCAATATTTCGAGTGGAGCATTGCTCTGACCATGACGTGAACTACCAAAATCATTAGTAGAAGCAATGGCCGGAATTGAGGTTCCACGGAGTCTAAGAATAGAATAATAAATAAACAATGTTACTACTGTACGTTTCCTTTGATTGGCGCACCAAAAAATATATATAATGTGTTAAATATTAATATTAAACCAACATTAAAACCTAAAGTGCTGTACCTGTTGATCTAATTTTCTGCTAGTGAAAATTAAAGAATATTAAAGATGATGATATTACATTACAGAATATTACAGATGATGAACACATTATTCTCTCAAACATTTTCTTTCTGCTTATAATCATAGGATGTTACATTTTTGTTGAAAAAAATATACCCTTAAAAATTATCAGATAATGCAAATGTTTCATTCCAGAAAAAAATGAAGGTCAAATTTAATTCCATGACAAGGTAGGATTTTCATTCTTCGCAATGAAGTGCCCCTGAAAAGAGGGGAGGGATAGAGTAATCTACCCCTAGAGTCTCAACTTATAAAAATCGTATACAGTATAATAATTTTTAGTCTTTTTCTCTTAACAAACTGGGGCCGAGAATGCATATACACTTAACATTTCAGACCTTGTACAACCAAAATTTGTGTAAACTTAATTTTCCTTTGGGCTTTTAAGTTTTATTTGATGGCATGATTCTAAATTTAACTGAGGAAAAGGACGTGGCCGTTCTTTCTTCCGGGGCTCTGACAAAAATCGGGTCGATCAGCAAAGTAAAGAAATAAGATAGTCTTCAGTCACAAATCATCGTGCGAAAAACGTTATAATCTTACTTTGCTTCACATATTGTCTCAAAATCAAGAGCCTCTTGAATGTAAGCCAATATTGAAGCAGCTGTGTCAACATAATATGGATGTGGACCAGTGCTTCCCTCTGGGCTGCAAAGAAAATGTATGCATGATTAAATATTGTCTTACTCTACGTAATATCAATCACAAGTAAAACAAGCATCTTTGGCCTAAGTCTGTTTACCTTTTGCAGAAATCTAAATAAAATTCGACCCGTTAAAATCTATAAATGAAATCAATGAATGTTATGTAAGCCTAAAAAGAATAATATGAAAAAGCGCTTCCCCCCTGGAAAGATAACATGGTCCATTGATAAACATTGCAAAACAACATATTTTTACGGGGGTAAGTACTGACTCTTGTTTTCTAAAAAATGTCCGACTTATTTCAAAAATTTTAATGGAAGTTCATCTCTTGATTTTCTTTGTTTTGTTTGCGTCACCCCCCATAACCATCAGTGAATTTTCCACATATGATCCCATGTGATTAATTAAGGGTGTATTTTATTTATCCTTCGAAGCCCACCGGATTCTGAAAACAGCAGACTTGGCAGAAAACAAAATCACAGTGCCAAACAAATATGAATTCAAAAATCGGCAGATTGTCAGAGGAGCTCTAATGACATTCGAATTCGAATTCGAAATTCGATTTGGTACATCAGCAAATAATAGCAAAAAAAGAAACCATTACACGACGGTTCGTTAATGAGAACGACGATCTCGGTTTAGGTCTTCCAAATCAGCCAAGTCTACCTTTTTAAAGATATTGGAAGAAAAAATAAGAATTCCAACTCTAGCATGTCCACCCTAAGTAATGTTGGTCATTCGCAGGTAAGATGTAAGCAAGATCATTTAAAGAAGTAGTTTCAAGGTTAAAAAAAATATTTAATCCAGTTTGTATTGGTACCATTTTTGTGGGTTGTACTCCATCGTACAAATATACATACATATGTACATTAAATACTAGTATATCAAACAAAAATACTAGATAATTCGAAGTAAAGCGAAAACGATTCACAATTACATTACAACAACAAAAAACCAGAAAAAACGACAAAAAAGTATGCCACAATAAACAGCAAAAATCCCCACACCCCCATAACCTCTGTCAAAATATTTTTAAAAACTTACGTAGAAGACGCTCCTCCAGCTTCAAGCAGCATGATCAATAGACTGTATTTCTGTTTTAAAAAAGAGCGAAATTTATCAAACATGTAAATCTGTCAGAAAATCAATACTTTGCTGGCCGTTTGTACACATTTCTAACCGGTATGGGGGGGGGGGGCATGGCACAGTGATTAGCACTCCTACCTCTCGCTTGAGCGACCCGGGTTCCAGTCTCAGCCGCGTCTCCCAAAGTTCACACAGTTTTTTATCACAAAGTTCACACAGTATGCAAAGGTCGGTAAAATGTGTACCAGCTTGCTGGGTTTGTGGATCTGGGGTCTGTCTGTTCATTCTGTAAGATGGTTTAGAATTAAAACAGATTCCTTGTCCCCAAGAATTTCCTGGAGTCTAGCTTTAAGAAACATTTAAGAAACTTTAAGTACAAAAATCGAGCAAAATTTTAAGTAACTAAGTACTAGGTACCGAGCTAAGTTTCTTATTTAAAAAATCACAACAACACTAAAACACCAAAATGGAATTTTATAACAACCAAAGCATAACAAAGAAATGTTTCTAATAGAGTACAATTTGATGATTCCACAAAAGATGGCGGCAAGAAAATTATTCCTATGATTCATTTCGTTCGATTTACGAATCATTAGCAGTTCTATAGGCATTCCATCATCGAATGCAATGAATCTTGAGAATTTCCTGCCGCCATCTTTTGCGGAACTGTCTATTGTAAATAAATAAAAGTTAATAATTTTAAACCTGCGCAACTGCCAATAAAAACCACCTGCCCGTTGGTTCTTCAAAACTATTTTTATTCGATGCATCGCCATTCGTTCTTCTTGCTGGATAAACCTGAAAATAAAAAGTAGAGTATTCGATAAACCTCAAAAACAATTTCAATAACCTTTTGATGTCACAGCAAATTAATCAAGAAATGCAGGCTATTTCAAATAGTTTCTAAAATGAAGAATTTTAATTTAGCGAACAAAAAATAGGACAACCGTTCAGTAAAATTAATTTCTTTCATGATTTGGCCTTATGAAATGACAACAAAAACAATTTCATTGGAAAAGAAACGTAGGTCATTGGATGCATTTGATGCACTTGAATTCAAAGTTACAAATGAGAACCAAACCAAATGATTAATAAATATTGTTATGAACAATCATTTGGCCAAACTAAGTGCATTTTATGCTGCGTTTACACGGGACCGGTTTCATTTGGAACCGTACCCAAATGAGTACGATTAGGCCTTCCGTTGGGGCTGTTTAATAATTGCACCACCATTTTAAGGGTCAAAAGTGTCTAACAGTGTGTTATTATATCGTCGCACGTTCATCCTTTTGATATTTTAGTCGTTTCATAGGCCTAAACTACCTGCAGTAAGAGCGCAATCCTCATCCGACAAACTAAAATTTTCTTCTCTATTTTTCTACCTATTTCTGTCATTTCAAATAAGAATATATAAGTATGATGATACGCTCTGAACTATGGTGTGGCCTGTGAAAGCAAGTCGCAGAAGAAAGAAAATAGTTTCTCCTTTACACCTCAAATTTCAAAACGGTTACAAATAGAACCAGCCCTTACAGGAATATATTTGTTATTAAAAAGCCAACAAGTACAAAGTTCGTCACAAAATCCTTGACTAGACAGCGGATCAAGGAGGATGGGCTTCTTTTAATCCTCAATTCATATCTTCCAAGATGTGGCATCAAACGTGATTAAATTAATAATCCAGTAAGCCATTGTGAAGTCATCTTTGCCATCTTTGTGACAGTTTTAAGCCCATTTTCCATTTGAACAAATCAAATTAACTTTCAAGTACTGTTCCAAATATATTAAAAAGCTATGAGAAATTTTAAGTGAAGAATTAACCTAAATAGATAATCGGCGGACAATCAACTAAAAATCAATCAGCCCTTAAAACGTGTCAGTCTTTTAATAATCTTTCAAACCTGTCTGGTTCCGTTTAGTACTTCTGTTTGTAGTCCGAGCTATTTAGAAAAAAAGCTCATTAAACAGCATTGCTGATATTTCCACGTCCGGATTTCTGTCTGATTAACGGGTAAATATCATGTAAATTTCTATTAAGCAGAGGATCTCAAATGACAACAAAATCAATTTAACTATTTTGAAAAACTTAATCAACTTATAAACTCTGCAAAGCTCCTCATCTCATTAAACCTTTCACCCTGGGAAGAGCCATGTGGCCAATTGCCAAACAACATAAAACTAAATATTTTCAGCAGGCAAATGCAGGCAGAATTTTATTTCAATTTATTATATGTCAATTTTGGTATTATTTTTTATTTGTTTCAATCTACTTGGTGAAATCATTAACTATGGCAAAATCATCAAGATAATTTTTTCTTTAATAATAAAGTTAGTGCTTCTCTAGAACGTGTTTATTTCCTGCAAAATAAAACTTAAAAAGAATTTGGATGTGAATTAAAAATAAATCTGGGCGTGAAACTGAAAGAATTAGTTAGGATTAATTTGCGGTTCTTTTAGTCATCAAACACCTCCACAAAATAACGTAGAAAACTTTATTGGATATATTTTTATATAGTAATGTTTTAAAACAAAAATAATCATCATAATAAAGTTGGTACCCATACCTCTTTCCATACAACAAGCTGGCTCACACGTTGCTCCTCCGTCATGGCAAGTAAACAGTGGTGTTTACAAAATATCATACAATCAACGAGATCATCATCTGGTAAATGATTGCAAACCAAATGACCCTGGAAATATCATTTCTATTTTTACAAAATATATTAGCTGCTGTACATACTAATGTCGTCAAAGAGCGTGCTGTTTCAGCACCTAGTTTTGCCACATCTAAAATAGTCCTAAATATTATGTTTAAAATATAAAAACAGCAAATCTCTTAAACAGTAAGACCAAGTGCAGAAAAAGATAAAGCGGCCTTCAATATTATAAAATGCATAAAAGCAAATTGCAATCAAGCTGAGAAATTAATCAGTAGAGAAATTAATCAGTAGAGAAATCAATTTCGTCTCAACAAGAAGGAAATTTTTACAACAACATTGCTTTTATTTGCCATACCCCGTCAGAGTATCAAAGTAAGTTGATATACCCTCGTCCAAGTACACTGGCAAATTCCCGGGAGAAAAAGGGTCGAGAAAAGCATACTATAATCAATGGAAAAGAAGGAACATTTTGCTCAACTTACTTTATAAAAAAGACATGATCCGAGGATTGTGTATAATCGACGATGTGGGAAAAAATCATCGGCCTGAATAAAATAAAACATAATCATCATCATCTTTTGCACAGCAAACTTTTCGGATAATTTTAAGTCGTGAAAACTAAAAAAAATTAATTAAAATTTTTTAAAGAATATAGGTGCAGACATAACCTCTGCAAAAATAATGTATCATTATTTTTCAAGAACAAAATTGATGGACGTGTGGCGCAGTGGTTAAGCACTCCTGCCTTTCGCTTGAGCTACCGGGCGTGGTTTTAATTCCAGCCGCGTCTCCCAAAGTTTACTCAGCTTTCCATCCTTCTGAGGTCGGAAAAATGAGTATCAGCTTGCTGGGGTTTGCGGATGGTTATGTATAACCCGTGTCCCCTGCTGGAAACAAATCATCTCGAGACTATTGTAGGCCAGGCACGTTAAATATGATCACTCGCTCACACTCGCAAAAGCTTTTGACTTTGGTCTTAGCTTGGGCGACAAAAACAATTGAAAAATGCAGCCAAGTAAACAATTACAGAAAAACATTTATGCCAGAAGACTGAAAAACAAACAAAAAAAATCAACTAAATAGCTACTCTAAAAAACTAAAAAACCAATTGAAAAACAAACTCACGCATTCTCCATAATCAGCAGCTTCGGCATCACTCAAAGTATTGCTGATCCAAACCTATTTAAAAGTTAACAAAAAATATTGTCGTCTGTACATTTATTGCCAAAAACTAATACAGAACAATAAATAAAAATAAAAAAATCATGACAAATTCATTGCTAGATTAACAACAAAACTTCACATCAATGAAACTACACACTTGTAACAATATATGTATATATGTATGGCGATGTTAAGGAAAATAGAGGAAGCAACATTTCAATTTCCATTTCCAGTGTGATTCGAGCTTGGCATTTATAATTTGGTATCAGAATGTACAAACCAGTGAGAGGCTTTATTTATGTTTCGATTATTTGATTCGAATTTCATGATTACACGCATAATTATTTTTCAACTCATAGATAGCTTCTATTTGTCATAAGTTTATTTGGCAACTTCTTTTTTGTTCATCAATTCACTTGAATCTACATGTAACAACAAACAACATTAATTCCAGGAATGTACAAAAGAGCGGGAGGCTTTATTTGTGATCACATTTTGATGTGATATGATACATTTTGATGACTATTTTTCAACTCTAACGTAACTTCTTTGTTCATAAATTTATTTAAATCTAAACGTAAAAAACAATAAAATTCATTCTAAGACAAAACATATGAGGACTAATATAAATAAAAAGCACAAATTACCAGTTTGTCTGAAGAAATTTGAAGATACTTAACACCATTTAAGTAATCAGCTGTTAAATTTGAAATTTCACCTTGAGATTTAACAGGCAAACCTCTTAATAACCTTTCCATAAAAAGCACAAACAAATGATTAACATCTTCCTTGCTCTCGGGGAGGAATGCTCTAAAATAATAAAGAAACGGTTCACATAAATCACTTTCTATAAATTATAGTGAGATGGTTTTGACTGCAAACATTATGTTAGTATAAATTGTTGTCCTAGTGTCGTTTTGACAGTCAAAGCCCTAACAAATGTCAAATTGTTACGTCACCATAATTGTAATAAAAATGTAAGTAAAACTATTTTCACAGAATCCAATTAAAAGATCATACATGGAGTATTTCAAAAGTTTCATGAATTACAATAGTCACGTTTCTTTCCGATACCTACGAAAGACATTCTATGGAATTACCACTCCTTTCGCAATAGAAAACAATTCGTCAAAGCGTACGAAAAACAAGAAATGGAAATATATAAATGTACATTCGAAGATAAATGAGTGCAGTAAAGTCCTGCTTTTGAGAAACCACTTATAAGAAACTCAGACCCTTAATTCTGACCAGAACAACAGGAAAACAATGACCAGAACAACAGGCTAATCAAGAGAGACAAAGAGCAGTTTAAGACCTTAAGACAATAAACATCTAGCAAAATAAGTCTTACAGTTCAGCAGAGCCGTATAGGAAATCAATTTGGCGTCTGACTTCTTCAACTGCCTGTTCTAGTCTGAACAAACTGCATCTAAGAAAATAAATCATCGAATATGTTATATTAATCTGTGTTTAATTTCTACAAAAAAAGATTTTGCAAAAATAAACTGATTTGATAGGAACTGTGGAGACATACTGAGTGGGTGGCCTAAAGCCCTTCCATTTTTCTGCAAAAGTCTTGTTGCTCTTTGTTGTGTTAACATAATTTTTTCAGACAAGGCTAATCATGACTTTAGCCCCTATTTGAATAAGCAAAGTAAATGTAACGAATTACTCCTTAAAAATCAATTTTAAAACAAACAAAACAAAATCACAATTGCCCTTTAACTTTATTCATTTTACAAAAATTATCAATGACTATATTCCAATGCTATCGTCGCCACATATTTTTGATATGGAATTTAAAAAACTTGGTGGAGTGTTCTACTGTCCTGTAGTGCATCAAAAAATAAGCTTTTAAAACAGCGACTCAATCCTTTAAGCTCAAAGAAAAAATATCAAATTTCTATAGCCTTCAAAATCTGTGCCAGCTGTAGTACCACTATCATGAAGGTGGCCTTACTCAAATTTCACAGGAAGAAAGAAGAATAAATTAAAGATAGAAGGAAGAAAAAAGGAAAGGAATGGAAAAATAAAAATAAGAATTTTACCGGTGATCTGGAACAGCAATAACAAGAACATTTGCATCAATTTTCTGGTAAGAAACATGGATAATTTGCTCTTGAATTAGAAGAGTTGAACTAAAAGCAAGAATAAAAATAATGTCTACACACCATGCATAATATAATATCATAAAGTAAACTAATGATCAAGCACTCGGGTAAAAATCAAAACATCCTCAAATCTAAACATGCTCGTGATGTCCGCTGTGCAGAAGCATTATAAAAATAGCAGCTTTGCTGCCTTTTCACCTCTATTGTTCTTCATTGCTATATATCATTGCTTTATTTATTATATGTTTGGTTATTTAAATCCTTACCTTTTTGCCTCAGTTCCAGTAACATTGACCATCAAATCGGCGATTGTAAGAAACATACCCCTGATCGACTTCAATTTCTGCGCATACTTGCTATCAGGATACCAAAAAATAATGTCCTAAAACAAAATCAATAAACTTAAAAATAAAATACGCAATTCATTTTGGCATTATTTTGATGAAGGATTGCGAAATAAATCATGGCAAACAGGAATCAAACATCTTAAAGCATTTTACATCAACGTAAAACAAAAAAAAATTGTCAAAGCTTAAGCTCCTCCATAGCAGCTTTGCAAACGTGGGAACATTTCTCAGGCCAAACGGTATAAAATCAAAAACAACAAACCAAAAATTTCTACACTACCAATGCTTTGATTTTTACAAATTTTTACAAAGAGAAAACACTTTACCCCTTCCGGATCATCATCACTGGAATCCAATGTGAGATACATCACAGCGCATGTATCTTGATAAGCAGCTAGATCATTGACGTCATCAATAGATCCCGTCATCAAATCAATGATCTTGCTTTTTACTTTTGGTTTAATCGGAATAAAAACAACCTTTTCAATCGTCAGGACAACCTGTAAAATTAAAATTAAAAGTTTCTCAATTAATTTTAAGATGGATGTACACCAGTTGTTGTCGTTTCAAAGCCAAATTTAATATGACAAATATTTGGCAAATTGCAATGTAGAAAGAGAACAAAAAAAAATAAACTTTTTAAACATTTACACCCCCTGCTATCAGTTGATCCTTAAATAATTTTTTTTTGGAAAACATGTCAACCTTTTCACAGAGGAAGATGAGGATAGAACTTTAGATAAATCCAAGATGTTTCAACGTAAGCTTATCTTTTTTTAATTAAGTTGGTGTAGCATGGGAGAATTAAGAAACTTTAGGTTCAAAAACTTCAGGAGAAAAATAGAAGAGCAATAGAATGATTTGATAAACAATGAGGCTAAAGCCAAATATCAAGTTTATTAACAGCGAGGACCTACTGTAACTCACTGCAATTTAAGAAACTTAGGCTCACAATCTTCAAGAGATCAATAGAAGAACAGTAGAATGATTTGATAAACAATGAGGCTAAAGCCAAATATCAAGTTTACTAACAGCGGAGATCTACGGTATTCCCCTGGAATTCTGATTATTTTCAAGGAGTAATGAGTTAAAACACAAGCCATGTTTAGCAGCAAATTTAGTCAGTAAAATTTTAACAATAATCCTTTTAGATTGAGCCTTTGGCAACTGGAACATATAGCACCGTCATCATGAAAAAAAATATTGTGCTGGCCATCTTATCTTCTTTCCTTAACTGGCTATCGCTTCGTGGACAAGGCGCAACATCACCATCATCATGAAAATAAACTTTATGCAATAAGAAAAATTCAATAAATAAATATTATGAAATAACCGATAAGATTACCTCCGCTGGCCATCGCATCTTCGACAAGACGTAATTGATATTTCTTTGGCTTACTTCTACTCCATTTACAGCCAGCAAGGAATCACCTGAAACACCATTACAATAACCATCATTTTATAAGTAGTTTGGTTTTAGTAAGCAGTACATTGTATGGCGATGCGTGGCAGCAATCAAATAAACGAAATCAGTATCTTAAAATACAATTATTCACCACGGAATAGAAAAACTAAATGGTTACGCTTTGAGAATCAAAAACTAAACATATCGGGCAGTGCCTTTTATCACCATCAGTAGAGAAAATAAGTAGTACTTAATGTTAATGTAAAAATATTGTTATGTCCTTCTCTCTCTATGGCTTCCTCGTCTACAATTAAACACGTCACATGACATCTGTTTAACCACAGTCACAAATTTGAACTTCCGGACATATTTGTTGCCTCATTTGCAGTTGCAGTAGCCAATTTCCATGTTACAGTTTGCCAATATAAACCGGTACACTGTATGACCCAGTAAGATGAGTTTAAAGAGCTTTAAAATTGTAATAAGACACAAACAGAAGGCCTAAAAAATGCTCACCAATGCTAATTTCTTCGTTTGAATCAGCTGGACCATTCTGAGTAATCCCTTGGATAGCTATAGCGTTTAACCTTCTTGGTATTGTTGTATTATCACTTGACGTTTTATCAGCAACAACCGGCTGAACAGGATCCAAATCGAGGCCAGATATGATGCCAAGAAAATCTTCTAACAAGTTGGTGTTTGAATCCATTTCAGCAGGAGGGCTTTTATCCACTTTTAAAGCGGTTGTTTTACGAACAAGGCGAAAATCAAAAGACTGTTCATGATCGTTACTCTTATTATTATTGTCAATATCATCTTTCTTTCCATTGACGCCACTTCGTTCGCTGTCTTTCTCCTTTTTGGCAAAAGTTGAGTTTCGTTTGAGATTAAGCGCTCCTTTAATACGTCCAAACCCACGCAAGATTTTACCTGACTCTTCTTTTTTATCAGAATTGTCGCCATTCTTCAAAGATGTGTTTGCACCATTTCTCTTCTGATCTTCATCTGTTGAATTTTCAAAATGAGGTTCCAAGAAAAATAAACTGCCATCAGCTTGAATGAAGGGACTCCATGGCCATCTTGAGATTGATTCTTCATCACTGTTAAGAGAAAAGAAAAGCAATGAGGAAAACTGGGGAAAGTAAAAAGTAACTAATGCTGGTCTGGCCAATCAAATGAACGCTTTGATCAACCTCGTGCCCAGAGCTATTTCATTCAGAAGAATTGTTTAAAATAGCCCTGGGCACGAGGTTTTTCATGAGAATTATTACGTGAATCCCTTGTTCCCCTATGTTCTTTTACAGATCACTTGGGGTCGGCCTATCACTAATCTGTTGATGTTGCAAGTCTTCCTGTAAATAAGCCGCTTAAAACAAAGTAAACTCTTTATTATTTTAACAAACCATTTTCGCCTTGTACGTTGCCTTTATAAGTAGAAGAAATTGCAATGAGTGAAATATTACTAAGACATTCAAATGACTGCCGTAATGTAGATAAGATAAGCTGCATCCAGAAACAAGTGTTTGATCTACATAAGAATTCATAAGAGTTGAACTCTTCGTCCAGCTTCACACTTTACCTTCTTATATTAACCATTTCATGCCTGGACTTGTTGCCAATTAGCAGGCCAATCCTATTAAAGTTTTCTTTTATTTGTATTGTTATTTTGAAAGAAGTAGCACATCCAAACCAACTTAATTCAAAGGATAAATTTACTTTTCATTCCCGTCCGCATTTACCTCTCAAAAATACACACGTTATTCATCAATGGGCCAAATGCCCCTTCCCGGGGTGGAAGAGCTCACAAAACAAAAATTACGGATAAGGTTTGTGATTACGAAGATAAAAAAAATAACATCTATTCCATTTTCCCATCTTTCCTATTTTCAAAAAAATCAATCATCTCCTTTATGCAAATTAGCAAATAAGTAGCACAATGGTTTGTCAAAATTACAGAAGGGGTTTGTAATTATAAACATAAAATACTGGCATCTACTGTATAAAACTTTTCTATCTTTGGAAAAACCCGAAAAACCAACCATCTCCTTTATGTAAATTAGCATTTCAGTAACATAATAGTTTGTCATAAGCAATAAACACTCAGCTTACGACAGAAGTGAAACATAAGTAGTTTGAAGATTAATTGGTTAGAAGACAAATGATTATCTGATGAGAAATTTCAGTTCACCAAATCCCTTTTCAGAAAACTGACAGCATGACATCAAGATGATGATTGAAAAGTTCCACAAATTTAACAGCGCTCCAGATCATTAACGTCATTAACATTTTTATGACAGTCAAGAAAACTACCAAGCTAAGAAACAACCTGAATAGCTTTTTGGAAATCCAACAAGCTTGACAGCATCGTATTATCCAAAGAACCAGTTGAACATGTTTTGCCATAGCATATGGTTTTGTCAAAGTTTGTGCACCATGGTAACAGGTTTTCTCTTTCCATAATTTAAGCGATCCCATGCTGCCTTTCGGGGGTGTTGCTCGGGGGCGTTATTGGTATATGATGTGTGCCATATGCCAGGCAAAAATTGGGGGGGGGGGGGATTCAGGAGAACCTGTGATGGTTAGATAAATTCAAAGGTCAAACAATACAAAACAGATTTCCGACTTCAAAATATTGTACAATACTCAAGGTAAATAAAGAAAAAAATAATCAAATAAAGCATTAAATATCATCGAACAATTTCTGTCATTTTATTCAAAATTCAGGCACATTTTCCCTGAAAACTCCCTTATCTAAACATGCTCACAACCTCACAACACTTCTGTTGCCACTTCAATATAAATACGTATATATTTTTTATACGCCACTTCAATATAAATACGTATATATTTTTTATACGCCACTTCAATATAAATACGTATATATTTTTTATACGCCATTTCAATTTAAATACGTATATAACTTTATTACAAAAACTTGGGTACAAAGCGTTATGTGATTACCGGCAATAGAAAACCTGATAACTAACAAACAATTTGAGACCTCATTTAGGGAAAACGCTAGTGTATGAGCGGATATATTGTCAATAGTCGACAGTTTGAAAAAAACAACTGGTGAGTGTTTAGGCCCTGCATCCTTTCGGGACTGCACCGTTTAAATTATTGTGCAATGGGGCAAAAAAGCCCTAACTTCATCTGTCTGGTCATTGCCTCCTCCAAAACCATTGAAATTGTCATTGACTGCGAGTTCTCCCTGTCAAAACTGTCAAAGTGGTGAATTTCCTTCAAATCTTGAATTGTACGAAATTTAAAGAATTTGTAAACTTTCACATTTCAAACAAACGGAAAAATTCTAATATATCCACTGATGCATTTGTGTTTAGGATCAACGAGGTCTCATATTATCCGTTAACTATCATGCTATCTATTGCTGGTAATCATAATGAGGTTTGTCTAGTCACCTTTGCAATAAAGTTGCAAAACTAATGTAAGATCTTTTTGGGATGCCCAGTGTCTTTCTTGGGGCACTTTGTGATATATTTCAAAAAGACAAACTTAATCAGCATTAATAACTGTTGTCTTTTGACATCAGTGCAATTAAAACATGAATAACATGATGAAACAAAACTTTCACTAAATTAAAGAAAAATCTTGCTGAAGCCAGATAACATTCAAAAATATCAAATTTCCTTACTTTTTATTTATTCAATGAAGGCAAGCAAAATGAGAGAAAAATTCACTAATTACAGTTGAATATTAATTCACTTAAAATGAAAAATGCATCCTTAATATATTTATTTTTCAAATGAAAACATACCATGCAATTGCAAGATACCTAACTTTTTATGATGCAAAAACATTGTGCTACTTTTTTAAATTGTTCTACAAATTCTGTCAAATATCCTTAAATTTTTCATGGTTAAAATCAAATTGATAACCAATGTACACAATTCCATATTTCCAATGAAAGCAAACGCTAATTTGTATTTATTTTAAACATCACAGTATTTTTTAAATTGGGTTTGTTTGCTTGCAATATGAGGTAAAATATGAAAACAGCTTTGAACCTTTCTAACTCAAACTCCTGCTTAACTTGAACTGTAACTGTCCCTTGAGAAGAGCTTTCAGTGTTGATTTCTGGTCATCTCAAAAACTTACTATCTCCAATAAATTTGCATGTCCCTTGAGAGTTTGAGATAGTGGGGTTGAACTGTATATTAATCTTACGAGCATTCAAGTCAAATATTTTTTTGCCACAAATGACTTTCCACTGAATTTTACAAAAAATATATTTATAGTGATATCTGACATTGTCATTTCTGTTGTGCAGCAACATAATGAGTATCAATCATGGCCTCTTTTAACATAATAACTAGGGGGCAAATTCCCCCCAGCCACAGTCCTTTGTTTTTGACAATAGGCTATTGTCCCTTTTTCATCAGAACAATAGCTTCCCCCCCAGTCAGAGACCCTTAAAAGAGGCCCTGGTATCAATGGGAAGATCTATTTTCATAAAACTAGTACCTTTACTTGTTAACCCAGAAAATGTTTTACAGCACAACACAATAAAAAGTATTTATATTTATTACACTCTTTTTTTATTAGAACACTAATTTTAAGGCTAAGCCTGAATAAAGGATGTTCTTATTTTTATATTTTTATAAACAATAGACCTTGTTTATTGTTTTCAAGCTGAAATATGAGTCTTCAGCATTCTTATGAAAATATTCTTATAAAAAGATTATTATTTACATTAAGAAAAATAACAGAAAACACAAAGAAGATTGATAAAATGCTCCTCATCAAGTAATTTTACAAAAGATCTGACAATTTCAGGGAGATTGTCATAGCTCCATAAGAAAAATAATTGTAAAATTTGTAAAGATCAGGGGCTTATCATAATACATTAATTGTTAATGTCAACAATTTTGATCGAATGCAAAATCAAAGATTTTCGCATGATAGGAGGTTGTCAAATATATTTTTCAAGTATCAAGTGAGAACAACCATCTAAACTGGAATCATTCTCTTTCCTTTAGTTTTCATATCAGATTTGGTTTAATATAAGAAAAAACAAAATTAAATAATAAAAAATGGAATAATAAGATAATAATAATTATAAAATAATTATCTCAGCTCAGATCTACAATTACAACTGGAACTATAACTAACTAGAACTAGAACTAGAACTAATAGCAAAAAAGCCTGTTACAGATCTGTGGACCTCGCCCATGGCTAGATCTGCCACAAGCCTGCCCTGCCCAACCAGCAAAAGGCAAAGCAAATAGAAACATGCCTCCCACAGTGATCTCTCTTCATTCCAAAATATATACAAACTGTAAATGTTTAATTTAAAATTATACAAAATTTTATTATTATGCACACTTTTCATATTCAGTTAGTGGTTGGTTGATGCAAAAAAAAACTTTCTTGATTTCAAATCTAATGTCTGTATTCTGCCTATAATTTTAGGCCATGCTGTGCATGCATTCACCAAAAAAAAGAGTAATATTTTCTTTTTTATGATATTATGTCCATTTATCTTGGTTGCAAGAAAATATGTGCTCATATACATATTCTGGTTTCCTGTTTTCTCTTGCCGGTCAAATCACATTTGTGTGCCTGGCTACATATGGTCGAGGAAGAGAAAGCAGAGAAAATCAAACAAAACATATCAATCACTTGTGAAGACTTGTGAAGACTTGTTTGCTCTGCCTTGCAGTTTTATAGTTGCCAATAAACGTTGACGATAGATATGAAATGAAGGATTAATCTACACATCCAGACAGACTTGCTAGTCTATAAATCATTCACTTACTCAGAATATTCACTCTCGTAAGAAGAGCAAGTTGAGCAGAAACTTGACCGGTTACTTGGATGCCTTGCAGCACTCCCACCGCTCAAAGAATAAGCATACTTTGCGTCGTAATCTTGCCATTCCTGTGCTTCTTCTTGCAAAGATTCTTGTTCACGGATCATTTTTGCTTGCTTTTATCTAAAATCTGGTTCAATTGAAGTCCGTCTTGAAGTAAGATTTGAGTTAAAATGTGTGGATGTTCATGGATGACAGCTTTTCTCAGCGGCGGCCATTTTGATAAATGAAGATCCTAATGACATGGTTAGCATAAAATAACGAAAACAGCTTGATACTTCATGGCTTTATATGTTCATCAGATAGCACATGATTTCAGAAGACTTTATTTTCGTTCTTCAAGTTGCTTTCTCTCACAGCAAATTTATCATTATAAAATATGCTAAAGAAAAACCTTGACCATTTGCTCCAATAAACAGCTTAAACTTAGAAGCTCATGTTCAAAAATTTCAACAGCAAACACCGAAAAGAGACAATTGTGACCTTTTCTTTCACCTTTTCTTTGACCAGAACGACTGAACTGTTAGTAATATTTAGATTACTTTCTGTCAGCCCCCCCTTTCAGCTAAAATTTAGTTATATATCTATCAACTAATATATGATTTATCATTATTGGCTTATTCAGTTTGAAAAAGACCTGAATATAATTTGTAAACTGAGTGAAAAGAAACCTCCTCGTAGTTTTGTAAATTTTGCAAATGCTTCCAAATTTCTACAGAAAAAGAAGAGACGATTTTTGGTGATATGCTGAGGTGCGAGATATGAGTACATGAGTGAGGTAAAGAGAGCCGTGATTGGCTCTAATTTTTATTCGTGAAACGTGAAAACGCTAGCTAGACAAAGATAGTCCGTGAAACGTGAACGACCAGAATATTCCCCCATGAAATGTCGGCCATATTTTTCAAACCGTGAGACGTGAAATGCAACATTTTTATTCCCGTGAGTCGTGATCCTGACCTCTTTTTACCTACCACCCCCATCAGTTCCACTTATTGTGGAGAGTTGCGAGTTACAAGTAGTTACTTGTGGTGTTGGTACATTTAACATGCGCGATTGGAAAAAACGAGACAGTTTATGGTTTTTGCTTCTATGTGGTATATCAAATATAGTACCGATGTCCCAAAAGTAGGTAACAGGTTTGATCAGGCCTGGCTTCCTGGGGATACATTCCAATATAGGTATAGGTACAGGTATCTGTCGCCGATAACGATGGATTTGAATTTTGAATGCAGTAAATTGGTTAGATATTAAGAATTGTTTTTAATGTTGGGTGGTTTAGAATAAAACACAACATTAATGTTGGGCATGCACGAAAATTTGAAAATTAAAGATGAATGTCTTTATAAAATCTCATAGTAACCCTCCCGTCCAACAGTGCGGGCGTGTTCTGTGCTGTGCCCGGGGCCTGACGATGAATACTTAGCATGAATCAAGGTGAAATCTGTTAAAAAATAATCTTCAATAGCCATGAGAGAGATGATTCCCCAACGGTGAAGCTTTCCTTTGCTGTTCAAGTCAAAAACTCTGCTTTGGAGGTGATGGCAAGTTTGAACTTTCAAATCGGTGAAATTTGAACACTACGAGCACAAAATTCCCGACAAAATTCGACAAGCAAGGTATTCAAGTTCAATCCAAGTTTAATCTAGCTATCGAAGATTACTTTTTAACTGTCAATTTTTACTTTAATACTATGAAATTGAAATAATATGGAACTGAACAGTATAGAAATTTAGAACAGTATCGTATGTTAAGAGTATAGAACAGTATCGTATGTTAAGAGTAGCTCGGAGCTCGCATGTCAAGAGCAACTCACAACTCGCACATTGCAAATCTACCAATTTTGTCTCAAGCAAGTATTGCTCCTTCCACACTGGTGATAGTCCTTGCGAATTTATCTGCAGAATTTGACACAACTGATTACAAAACCTTATTTGCAAGCTTTTGCGTTTTCGAACTCTTTCTTGAAATGGTTGTTACGCTACCTGGATAATTATCATCAGTTTGTTCTAGTGGATAATAAAAGGTCAAAGATGAAATTGATTAGACTTGGGGTACCACAGGGATCAATTCTTCTTTGTGTTTTGTTCAATTTGTATCTCACAGATCTTCAAGAACACATGGAACGCAATGAAGACCAAATAATTGTTCCTCTCTTGAAAATGCTATGAATAGCGATCTGACAAAACAAAGTTTGTGGTCTTTATCTGCCTATCTTACCTTAAAGAAAACGAAGGTCATGGTTCTAGAACCAAGTAGCTATCGAGTCATCTCAAGGATTTTTTTTTTTCTATTTGGTCCGCACTGATAAACAGATGCAGGGTTCCAGACCTGCACTCAAAATTGGAAAAACATATTGAACGTGAAAAGATGTATTTAATTGTTGTAATCTTAGAACAGCATCTCTAGTGGGAAAAACACGTAAACAAAACAAGATGACATCATCCTCTGTTTGGGGGCATTCTCCATAACAAAATAAAAATTAAAAATCTCATGTCATTGAAAAAACAAGTTGCTGAGCTGCTGATTTTGTCGAAAATCCCGAAGGGGGGGTGCATGTCCCATGGTCGGACGAGAGTGTGCCGCTGAGATTTTATAAACTCATCCATCTTTAATGTTAAAATTGTCGTGTATACTCAACATTAATGTTGTGTTTCATTCCAAATCATCCAGCATTAAGGCATTTTTGTTAAAAATCATACTCAAGTTTAGAGAGTTTACTGCCTTCAAACCAGTATTGTAGTGTCACTAAAATACCAAGGGGGGTTAAAATATAAAAATAACCCAAAACAATACCAAAGAGTCAAATTCAGTCGCCTTTAGGCATCAACAAAGGAGGCTGAGCCTCCAATTAGCCCCACTAGCTCCACAGCACTGCTTTAAACCCATCCATATGTAGGCGGCACATACCCGTACCAAAAATATATTTAAAAAACCCCTCCCCCACCCCCGGGTCGAAAATGGACTAGGCTAATACTGTCTTTCAACCACTCAACTTCCACTGAGACTACTGGAACGATTGCAAAAAGTTCAAAATGTAGCTGCAATTTTTATATTTGGCTGTTACGTGAAAGAGAAAGATGTCATAACACTCGTTTGGCCAGAGTATATAAATATAACATTCAAAGAAAATAGTAATAATTAAGATCAAGCTCTTGACTGCAATTCCAACTTTACATGACTTCAAACACCCCTTCAAAAACTTCGATGAATAATGCAGCTGAAATTTTAATAAGCTGCGAAATGAAATTCGGAATGGAAAGACAAAAACTGATTTTTAACAAAGTAATAAGACCATTTACATGCTGAAGCGAGAAAAAGGCTATTAGTCTGATACTGCTATTAGTCTAAATTTTGTTTCATCAAACTAAGAATGTTTAACCCTTACACTTGTAAATTAGATTCTGATTGGATTTGATTGCATTAGTTTTACAGATATTTTATTATTGAAATTTTACACATTGTAAAGTAGGGTCAGCGACCAAGTAGAGAGCCACTATGTAGAAATACTGGTTAGAACTCTTTATTGTTACTTTAATAACAATTATTATTAAATGTATGGGAAAAAATTGGAATTTTTATACAATCTTTTTCTTCAGGTTTTATTTACCTTTCGCCGTCGATGTTGATGTGCTCTCTAAATACAAAGTAAGTCATAGGTTGTTCGCGCTCCCCATGTATTATGATTCTGGATCTTTAGATTTATGCTACGTCTGATTAATATTTGATTAAAGCCCGATTAAAGCTCTGTAAAAAGCGGTCCCTCTTTGTGTGCATTGACTGTGAGAAATTCAAAGGTCAGGTTGGCTAAAACAGCGATCCAAATAGTAAATTGCATCAAATAAAATTAATGTTATCTCAAACACACAGCAATAATATCATAAACCATAAAGTACAACGAAATCTTTTTTTGTTAACAAAATTTTTGCAGTAATTCCTTAAAAAAAATTATTTAAACAAAATTCAGTTATTGGTATATAAAATTAATTCGCATAGATCAAGATGCTTTTCAAATTACTAACAGGATAAAAACTGGCTCCGATATAACACTGATAAATCCCTATACATGTGTACAAAATTTGGTACAACAAAACAAGATGTCGTAAACATTAGGCTAAATAACACATCTATGAAACAAACATCAAAACATAAGTACCTAGGAAATACAACAAATGTGAAAGGTAACCTAGATGAAACCATTAATGAGAAACGTAATAATGGAAATAGGATTATATATGAAATGATAGCACTTCTAACAAAGCCTGTCTTTAAAAGAAATAAAATAGATGTTCAGATAAAAAAATTAAAAATTATAAACACAATCCTAATACCAAAGATTTTGTATCGATATGAAACATGTACAAATTTGACAAAACAGCAAATGGACAAAATGGAAAAGATTAGAAAAGAAGCAATACAGACTGGGAATCCTCAATTTGGAATACATTTTGAACGTGGAATCTTTCCACTAGAATACAGAATCTTCAAGAGAAAACCTGCATATTTAGAACAACAAATAAATCTACCTGAACAAAGGTTAGTGAAAATAATATATAATAAACAAAAAATGGGATTGAATAAATGCTAGAATAGTGAAATATGGACAATAATACAAAGTTTAGGGATAACAGCAAATGAACAAATGATATGTAACATGACCAAGACAAAATCGTCAAAATTGGTTAAGGAAGCAATAAATAAAGAAAATAAAGAAAAACCAGGTAGAAAGTCAAGACTTGATCTTTAAGAAATTAAGCATTCAAATTTTGAGTTCAAAGAATATTAAAGACAGTTAAACATAAAAAAATGGGTACAGATCTAAATACGACAGATCTGAAGGCAAACTGTAAATCTAAGTACAACGATCATACATGTAGTCGTTGCAGGGATTGCGAAGAAGAAGACTGAACACCTATGGGAATGCAAACAATTTAAAATGAACAATTATGAAATAAAATTACATTTTCAAACGATCCAAAAATAATCAAGAAAATATGGAAAGGGTATGAAAGATTTTGCTCATTTTGAAAAAAAAATTGAAATAAAACAAAATAGATAAACAAAATAAAATAAATTGTTTGCATTGACATGCTTATAACACCAGTGCTACTAGGTTTTAACTTTGTAACTGCTCCGAAATGGAGATTTGGTATTGTTATTATTATTTAGAGGCGTCGATACTGGGGGTGTGGAAAGGTGTCGGGGTGTAGCTGTAGTAGTAAATCTTTAACTGTTTTGGTTAATAAAAAAACAACCAAAACAAATATTTTTCAAGAAAGATTGAAAATGGAACTCCATTGGAAACATTGGTAATCTCATTTTCTCAGTGGCGTCACCAAAGAGGGAACTGGGGGCAGACAGTCCACCCACCTTTTTAGGTCGGCATTTATCGTTAACAAAAAACGGTGTAAAAATGGTTGGTCCACCCCACTATTCTTGGGTTGGCTCCACCCATGGTTATTGATGAGAAAAATTTCAGTCTATTGCTGTTGTAATCGTTGCAAAGAATGATGCCATATGTATAAAAGCAATCTTTTAAACTGAATTTTGGAAAGTAAACAAAACAATCTTTTGGAAAGTAAACAATTATGAAAACAAAACGCTTCTGAGAAAGAAATAGGCACAAATAACATCTCATTTTATGTTACTATTTGAACAACTAAAATTAAGCAACACTTTATCATTTTGTTTATTTGTTGTTTTAGTGGCAGCAAAGATTTATGCCATGTGATTTTAATGCTGCCTTATCATGTGGTAGGAATGATTGATTACAAACAATTTGTGTCTGCCTTTGGTTTGATCTTTTGACAAGCTAAAATGTTTCAAAAAATTCTTCGGCAACAAAACGGGGAAAGGGGTATTTCGGAAACAATTGGAACTTAAATTCATTCAATGCATCGGTAATTTCTGTGGGAGATATGGTTCAGCTCTTAAAATAATAAATCTTGATAAAAGATTCTTCCTTCATAACATACAAAAAAGAATTATTAACTAAAACACTGCAGACATCAACAATAATTAGGCTCAAAATATTCTTGATAACATCCAATAAACAGGATATGGAGTTACCTCAACAATAATCTAAAATACATTTTTGGGGTTAATTAACTTTTTTTTATTTGAGAATCACACAATGAATATCATTTTATAATATGTGATAAAATAGCAGTCGTGGTGCTGCATTACAGATGTTATTGTTCATAATTTGAATAGCAGTCGTGGTGCTGCATTACAGATGTTATTGTTTATACAAAGTACCATATGAAGCACAAAACGCCTATGAATTCTCTCCTGCAGATTTTAGCATTCAAACGAGGCCAAAGCAAAAGTTAGCATTTTATTGATCTCTTTTCGCTAGTTCTGCAAAGGTGTCAAGCTTTGTTTACAATTATAAAAAGTAAAAGTAAGATCACATTCCAGTAACGTTGTTTCCTACTGGAACTGAAATTTCAGATTTGCTAGTTCTAGATTTGCTGGATCCGACGACCTGATTTTAAACACCCATCTAAGTGTCCGGACGGAACATTTTATTTGCGTCCCCAGTTTCAGAGACTACGTTCATACGATGCCGGCACAATTTGAAAACGACAAAAATGTGACGCAACCAAAACCTCTTCAAGACTCCATTTGGCTACTAAAATGTTCTGTTTTCATCGCTTTTGAGTGTTCACACGACCACCGTTTTTAAATTTTGTGCCGTTTCCAAATCGAGCCGGCACAATTTTGTGCCATTTTCGTGTGAATCCGTAACATTTTGTTCCGTTTTCCGTAAATTTTGTTCCATTTTCAAATTGTGCAGGCATCGTGTGAACATAATCTCAATCGATTTCATTTTAATTTTTCATTTAAATTCTTTTACAATTACAAAGAAACAACCATAAACATTACAAGGAAAATTATAATACAATCCATAAGACAACCAACTTACAGTGAATTAAAATTAATAGTTGGAAAAAGCTCCAAAACATCAATAGAGTCACCACAGAGCAACTGATTGTTATTTCCAAAACAAAATGTCACGTTGACGTTTGTAAAATTCACCGCTAACGTCTTATGTTTTTGGATATTCAAAGAAACCTACATAATATTTCATTTAATCATTTCATAGGATTAATGATGTTTGATGACACAAGTAAAAACGTTAATTCCCTCAATGCAGCAAGATGCTACCGAGTCACCCAAAAAAATATCTGTTTGAGCTTTGGTTCTGATAACTTTGTTTTTGATTGAGTTCGATGTGCGAGGCTTTTAAAACCTTGTTGATCAAAATCTACGCAACATCCTCGAGTTATACTCAATGAAACCAATAATATAGGATTTCTGCTCCAGCAATCTGCTGAAAATACTACGTTATGGCTTGGAAAAAGTTACAAACGCCCTAAAAACACTAAAAACCTAAAAACATCTACTAGATTTTGGTAATCAAGGTACCAAACTTTAAATTGAAGTCTCTTACGTCAACGACAAGCAGAAACAAAAGCTCCTCCACATCAGCTTTGCAAAAGTGAAAACATTTTTTGTGCCGCTGGTACCCTGATTTTATGAGCGTTCAATGGCTTTTGAGAAACAAGGTATTAAACTTTAACTTGAATGCCCCGCCATATTGGACAAAAGTGGAAATGTTTATAAGGTGTGTTTCTTAAAGTGTCAGTTTTTATAAGGTGTGATTTGGTGAGTTTTTATAAGGTCTGATTTGATAGTGTGTGTTTATAAGGTATGATTTGGTGTTGTTTTCTATAAGGTCTGATTTTGCGAGTTTTTATGAGGTCTGATTTGGTGTTGCTTTTTATAAGGTCTGATTTAGTGTTGCTTTTTATAAGGTCTGATTTTTGGAGCCAGGGTGGCTCGGAGCCCCGTAAAATGGCAGTGCGAGAAAATAGCAGAATCTTCATTCTCCACTAAAATAGTAGAATTTCTAAAAAGAAAAACTAAAGCTACTCCATAATAGATTTGCAAACAGGGGGAAATTTTTGGGGCCACCCGGTATTTGTTGCTAAACTTTGCTTAAAATATTCAATATATTATTTTTAAAAACAATGCATGGATAAACACATTGAACTGTGAAAAGATGCAATAAAAAATTAAGTATTACAAAAACGATGACATATAAAGGTTGCACCGAAGTAAAGGGAAAAGGTTATGAACACGTGGTGTTTCCAAACAGAACATGCAATAGACAATGATGTAAGATCACATTTTACGACAAAGAATCAGTTAAGTAGACAAGTGCAACATAAAACAGGACAGATATTTTAAACACTCCTTTCAAGGACCGTTGTAGATATCAATATGCATCATCATCAGATTTCTGTGATGCTTAAGTATGCATGTGTGCACTTGCAATTACAATGCAAATATGTATCCGTCCCCTTTGCATTGAATATTGGTTATGGTAATTGGTGAAGAAAGGGCAATTGAAAGGTCCAATAAAATGAAGGGTACACTTTTTAAGACATTTAACACCCACACACACAGAGATGTGCTAAGATTCCAAAAAGTAGGAGTATCACAAAAGTTGTAACTGGTAACAAGAAAAGTAAAGGTTGAGAAAGCAAAATTTATTTCCTGAAGACTTGCACGAGACAGAAAAAAGTATTAGTGTCACCATTTCTTTTAAAAGCAACCATGTGTGCCAAGGCCTACGTGCACAAGAAGGCTGGTGCAATTTTCTTGCAGCCTGCTTTCTTGGCTCGAAAAGGTGGATTGATCTGAGTTGATCTTTGTAGTGATCTTTTATCATTTGTGGGCCTCCTTAAGCAAAAATTGTATCTCAGTCCTTGAATATAACCGAGAGACTTGGAACAAATCAATATTTTTTTATGCGAGTAAAGGACAAAGTCGTTTTACGGCAATCAATTTAAATGTTAACAAATTAAAATTGCATGCCAGTGCTCAAGTCAACAAGAGACAAACATTTATTTTGTTGTTCGAAAATCATGATCTCTCAAAAGAAGATAATCTCTCTGCTTTCGAAGCAAAACAAGAAGGATAGAGAGCAATTCCTTGTGAGATTTTCTTCACGTGGTGTCTTTGATCATGCCTGCTTTGATGTGAAGAATCTACTGAATCACAAACACAGCATGAGCTTATCTCATAACAGAACCGGAAATTTAAATCAATCTAGCAATTACAATGAAACCTTCTCGTAATAGACACCTTGCGGAACAAATCATCAAAATCATCATGTCCTCCCCAGAGAGAAACCATTTCGCATCTACAACAGCAACAACAACATTAAAGTTATGTTTTCCAAAGAGTCTGCTCCTCAATAGGTTTGGTGCACACGCCAGTCCAGCAAAACAGTATTCAAAATGTAAAATATCCAATCATTGAAGAAGAGTCTTTAACAATATTCCTACTGACACTGACATTTAGATTATGTCACCCAAATGCCCAATGAATAAAATCTGCCCAGCCTCTTGCCGCTATCCCAGTCCATTACACCTTATTTTTTTTATACCAAGACGCTAAAAAAGCTAATGTAGGCCAGAAGCAGCTACACCAATACTGACATTTCAGTTCTCAAAAGATCTGCGAAACGGAACGAGCTTCGAGTTAACGAAAAGCAAAAGTGTGGATAAAGTGCTCGAGTTGAGTTAAGCGACACTGATTACCGAGCTCAGTTTGTGCAGGCCCAACTGTGGTGAAAGTATTTCTAAAATGAAGGTAAAGTAAAACTAATAAACTCTGGAAGCATAGATGAATAGCTGTGTAACTAGTTCCCTCTCCTTTAAAACAAGTTGTGTTTCAGTTCCACTTTTTGAATGTCAAATTTGACGTAAGAAATAGAGAAATGTAGACAAGAAAAAGGTTCTTGATTTATGTGTCTAACTTTAAGAGATGGAAAAAATGAAAATAACAAAACAATAAGAATACACTTCCTCCATTTCATTTCAAAGCTTAGCTCTCGTAGGGTCTTGCGGTGAAACCGTCACAAATAATCCTTTGCCTTTGAGAACTGATAGATTCGCCAGTGGAAACAACATTTTATCACAGCAAGCTTTTTCAATTTTGAAAGATCTTAAATAACTCTTACCTTACGTATTTTCTTTTTTTGATCGTAACTTTGGCTTGACACTCTGGCCAACGGGATAACTTTTCTTGTGTTTCTGCATTATTTTTGCTCGCCATGACATCGTTTGTCTTCTGACTCTCTGGCATTATGTTTTCTCTTGAAGAAATGTTGAAAGGAAACTTTGCAAGGATAGTCTAAAGCGGCCTAGTCTTGGTCAAGTATTGCATTTTTAATCCACAAGGATGAGCACAAGAAAGACGTAATCTGATTGGATTACTTCTGAACTGGAATACGAAGAAATCTAAAAAAAGTATTTATTGCAATAAAAGGATTACTATATTTTGTCATACAAACTGAGTGAATGAATGCCCAAATTATAAAAGAAAATATTTTAGAGTTTATTTACCAATAGATTTAGAGTTTAGACTCAACTGTGAACGCGAAATGAACGAATAAAAGAAACCACGAGAAAGTTGCAACGGCTGAAAGGATCGAATACATTCATTTCATGATTTCATAATGTAATCAAATATACGGATTAAACCGTGTAATACATATCTTCATTCATCTTCATTTTAAGATATTTCAGAAATATTCATTTTAAGTAGTGTGAAACCAAAAGTAAGGGAGAAATCCTGGTCTTGTCAACGGTTTGACTTTAAAGGAAAGGTTTCAACCTTTAAAAAATATTTTTTAGTTACATAATTTTTAGAACTAGAAGAGGAGAGCAGGGAGCTTAATAATGTACCAGACCTCAATTAACTGCTGCATTAATTTTTGTTGAACTCTTGTTTCATTTTTGCTGCGTAAAACAAAATAGATCTTATACGAGCCAGCAAGAATAAATAAGAAAAATGTATCAAATTTTATCTTTAACACACTTTATCAAATTTTATCCCAGTCTTTTCTAAATCAAATCAAACAAATGCTCCAAAGAATGGGGCAGTTACTTCTACCAATTTTTTAATTTCTTAAACATCTATTACTACACTATGCGCTGTTACTGGGTAAATCTTTTAGCATGCTCTTGAAATAATGTCCAAAAATGCAAGATACAAAAGATTAAATAAACTTAAGTATATTTCGTGGTACTTTTGATTTTACTTCAGAAATAGACTACAGCATTAAATAATAAATTGTTGAATCCTGTATTCATGCACCATACAGTCTTACAAGCTTTCCAATTAAATTATTTTCAACAGAAATGATATTGGTGCAGAGTACAAATTCCACGAAAACGAAAAAGATAAAATTTAACATTGGAACAGGAAACGACGTCTTTCCACTTCCATCTCCAGACATCTCCAAAAATTGATATGTAAAATAAAGCCATTTGCTAAGTAACCCGATACTGCTGGTCTTTAAATCAATAGAAATGAAATGAAAACCAACACACCTGAAACATTTATGATCTCCAATTTGAAATAAATGAACACAAGACAGCAGCCTTTCTGATACAAATTGTCAATTGTTGCAATATTTTCGGAAACACTGTCCCGCAGAGCACCTGCAGACGTTTAAAATGATATTTTATTCGAAAAATAACAATAAGTAAAGGTAAAAAAATGAACACAAAAGCCAACGGCGACCATCGAACCAACATTCGTTCAAACACAAACAGTCGATTTTATCAGCTTAGCAACCCACATCTTATTCATTCTCCTCGCCACTTCGCACTTGTGTGTGTGTGTTTGTCAGTCAAAATGTTGTGTAAAGCATTGTTATCAATAACCATAGCACGGGCAAATGGACACTGTCAAAGCAGAATCAGGAAAACATTACGGTCACAAATAGGACATAGCTAAAATGGAATCTGCTGGGAAGCGCAAATAGGACACAGCTAAAGTGATGTCATTTCAAATGAATTTTTAGTTGCGTTTCTTACAAAAGCTTAAAATATATAACATAGTTGCAAAAGTTAATCATATTTTTAATTTCTTTATTTTAATAGGTTATACAAGAAATATATAGCTGACGTGAGATCTCGAATCACGAATCAGCATCACGAATCACGGGAATAAAAATGTTTAATTTCACATTTAACGTTTAAAAAATATAGCTTTTTCTCATTTCACTAAAAACATTTGGCCCATTCACGTTTCACGGACTGTCTTTAGCTGGTGTTTACATGTTACACGGGTAAAAAGTAGAGCCAATCACGTTTCACGGAAAACCCTTTACTACTGACACTCATTCGTTTGATCCTTTATTAGATTTCATTTTCTATGGAATTTGCTAAAGTATGACGGCAAAAAGAATGGAAGGTACACATTCGAAACTGAATAATAGCAAGAACATACCTTATTCAAATTTTCATAAACAATTTCCCCCAGAGAGATTTTAGAGGATTTTTGATATGTTTCGGAGCAGACAATTCCCCATCTAATGGCGCTTCAATACCATTTTTCCGGGTTCACGACCATACTGTACCAGACCAGAAGGAAACTGAAACTTTAGAAGCGAGACACTTGCATCAAACTCTTTTCTTTATTCCATTAGAGGAGGAGAATAGTAGAAAGGAATGAGACATGAAAATGGGAGAGGAAAGGGACAATTAAACTGATACTTCCTGATTTGATTTGACCCTTCTTCAAGGCCATCTAGGATAAAAAGGGACAAAGAGATGGGCAGATGTAGAATGTAGAATAATGAAGAGCATTGTGATGCAGAAATGGCCGGAAATGGCAATTCTACTAAAAATGATTCTACCAGTAATGACAGTGAAACCGATGACGCAACAGAGATGAAGATGATTATATAATTATATCACTTAGAGGGATAAAAGGAGGAGAGCGAGACTTCTAACAGCCCCCTCAAGCTGATTCTTATAAGGGTTTTTTCTTTTTCAAATTTGAGCAATTTTAATCTCCCAAATTAAACCGCTTCTGGTTTAGTTTAGTGTATTAGATTTAGCCGACCACGTTTATGGCATTAAAATATTAATAAAAAAACTAAATAATACATTTTGTTAACAATCATTCTATGAGATATTATATGTTATTTTTTTAATTAAATAAGTTACTGCTACCATAAAACGTTGCTTTTGTCAGGCTTCGATCACATTACTGAGATAATAACAGAAAATTAAATGATTGGTTTACCAAAAAAATGACATTTAAATCCAAAACTAACAATGAAGCACACAAATCGATTTGATTAATTAAACATACATTAATTATTTACGAATTTTCTCAAGTGAACCATGGGAATTTCTTATGGGAATTTCCAACCTCGTCCCCAGAGCTTTGTGTATGCTGATCGACAAATCCCTGGGTACCCTCGACCCCTTCCTGCAATTTCATTGGTCGATACAGATCCCTCTGTTCTTCGTAATTATGCAGGTATTGGTATTCCTTTGTTTGACATCTGAGTTGACAAAAATTGTTTTGAAAACAGGGTGAAAAATATGGCTGACTGAGGCCCTGGGAAACAGTTTGGGGAATTTCTACAAGAACCATGAAATTAAAAGCAGAGACGTAGGAACCAGGGGGCACTAGGGGCATATGAAATTAAAAGGATATCAAGAGATAAAATTATTTGATCTTTTTTATTTCTACTTGAGTGAAAAAAGGTAAATATTAACTTTCTCCAGGAGAAAGGGGTGATTCACTATCCAGTGTGATACCAGATGAATATTTTCTCCAATGATAGCAGATGTACTTTTTCTCCTTTCTCGGAATATGAATCTTGGAACATTTTTCTTGGAGCATAAATATTTTACCCTGGCTACCAGAAATCTTTTTTATTTAGTTCATTATTGGCCAACTTTTAGCATAACAAGGGCTGTATATCCCCTAAAAACCCCCGGTAGAATTCGATTATTTATGTACATGATTGATATTCAAATTTGCCTAACTCACGTTTGTGTTTATCATCCTTCTTTTTGCCTTTATTTATTCTGCTAAATAGCAATTCAGTTTGTAAAAATAGCCAACACACAACAACACCACGAGCTCTGAATTGTTATTTGGCAGAACAGAAGTAAAGGCAAAAAGAAGGAAGACAAACAACAAAAACGTGAGTGAGGCAAATTTTATTATCAATCATGTACAGAAATAATTGAATTCGAACGGGGGATTTTTAGGCCACAGCAATACATTGTTTTCGTACAGCTCTTGGCACTAATAGTCACAAAGCATTTGGTTCTAAAATCTGGAATAGTTTACTTACGAAAATCAAAACGGTTGAAAACTTGAGTATTCTAAAATAATTAATAAAAACATGGGAAGGACCTGAATGCGGTTGCAATGTTATGAAGATACTAAGCAAACAAGCAATCTTTATCGATGTGGATTAGTTGCGAAAGCCAAAGCAGCTTCGTAAAAGATCAAATGAAAATAAGACAACAACAACAACAACTTAAAAAGTAAAATAAATTTTAAAGAGGCATCAACGCAAAAAAATGGACAATGCCAAAAACTTTCATTGCTCTTTTTGGTGTGAGATTTAGGCTTAAAAAACAATCATAGCAAGGTTCATTTTTGTTTGACACACAACGGGGACAGAAATTAGGGGGAGAATGATGAAACGAACAACAGTGCGAATGCGTGCGAATCCATATATTAGCGCGGTCTCGTATCAAACCGAAAACCGTAGATTTGATATTTGATTGGTTGTCTTAGCGACAATCACGATCATCGTCCAACCAAAACAAACAAGATTCTTAACAAAAATGTCGCA
>JAYJMH010090355.1:0-30798 GCA_036873815.1 Phacellophora camtschatica
TCACAAACACAACCAATAATGTTGCGTTTTGCAGTGCAACAACAGCAACATAACGGTTGCATTGAATTGACAGGCCGGTGTTGTCATAGCGGCAGGTTGAGCCCTTGTGTTGGATGCAATGAAAGACCCAGAGATAAACAATCAATCATTTGCGGTAAGAATTTCATTTATATTCAATTTTTTGAGCAAATATTCCGCGATTGGGCCTCCTGTGCACCGGCTCGACCTTTTTCGCTGCAACTTTTGTTGAATTTCTTTGTGCGCATGCCAAAGGTCGAAAAAAGTTGCTTCGCGCGAATAAATTGGTCTAGTGGAAATTAGCAAAAACCATGACAACAAACAGGTACTAGAGTAAAAAATATTATTGTTGGTCTGAAAAATTAAAGAAGCTTACGTGATTTTTGAGTTTCAAGAGCAACATCAGATGAAGCATTCCGACAACACACGTTGTTGCAGTAGTTTCTAACTTCCTGATTAACAATGTTGTTACAATTAGAATCTCGGCTTCCTGAATTGTAACAACTGAAAATTCTCTTATTGGAGGAGTATCCATATGTGGTTTCCCCATCCTGTTCACTCTTCAAGCATTCAAGCAGTGGGGCTGCCAGGTAACCTGTTATAAGAAGAAAACCATAAATAATAAATAAATGTGTCAAACTATTCATATTTTGGTGTTATCTCGTCACTGTCATAATAATATAACCCTTCCTCTTATAGCTTCTTAAACGACTGTAATCACATATAATCATCTCCAAATTTTGGTCTAGCCTCATGGGAATTTCCCAAGTGACGTCACAATCACAAACAAACACAAAGCCCACGGAAATGGGAAAACGTGATGACTCACGACACCGAGCCAAAGAAGGACTATATATATCGTAATAATTCGACTTAGCCCCGGGGGAGGGGGGGGGGGTTATTAAAAATTTGAACTTTGATTATTCGAGAGGGGGGCTTATTCGAGAGGGGGGCTACTCTTTTTTTATTGAAAAGACAATATCTCACGATACATGGTCAACAACTAAACTAAGTTACATTTTACAAGTTTTTACAACATAAATAATATAATAACATTGAAAAAAAATCAGTACATTTTGAACTTATCTTTACTGCGCATTCAGTATTTTCGGTACATTTCTTGAATTAAAGTAAGAAAATTTCCAGTTATTCATTTGTCATATAATTTTTGGAAAAGGCCTTTGTTCCATATTGTGTCGGACGCTTTTAAAAAATCGATAAATGCAGCATTAAATTTTTTAAAGTTTCGATTCGTCTTTTACATGTTTATTTATCAGCGCTTTTACTGTGGTGTGAGAATACAGTCGGTTGTACGCAATTTTCCTGAAATCTAATTTGATTTTTATTTCTGATGTTATTTTTTAAAACGAATGTTTTAAGGCGTTCATTCATTACATTGCATAATAGCTTAAGTAATGCATTACCTACACAAATTCCTCTGTAATTGTTTGTTTGTTTTTCTTTCCTTTGTCGAGTTTGTTTCCTTTTTTATAAATAGGAGTGTGATGAGCACAACACAGTCAGAAAAACATTACGGTCGCTGACAAGAGGGATATTGTAGAGAACAATGGAAAACTATTTGCCACAACAAGACCACGCCTGTTTGCCATTATTTAACGAGGAAGGTTTCTAAAGATCAAACTATACAATCGAAGGAAGGTTGATCATTTTTCTGGACTCAGCTCTAAAATAACAACAGTTTTGACAGCCAAGTAAAAATAGAAAGTACAATTGAATATTTCCAAGTCGTATTTATAATCATTTTTCTGAGTGAAGAATAATGCAAAGATTTTCAATGTCAAAATATTAGTGTCTCAAACTCTCAAATCTCAAGTAAAACATGTCCAGCAAATTTTGCAATATTTTGCAATATTCTGCAATAATTAACTATTTTTCACTGGCAGCAAAAGTTCAATAAAACCATATCTCCACGAAGTATTGTTTGAGGAAAGAAAGGTGTGCAAGTAGAGTGGTAAACAATGAATTAAACTGATATTTCTTTCAACATTTCTTGAGCAGCTTTGTAGTCCTGTGAATCATCTAAATCTTGCTCTTTTTCCTGTATTTAAAGATAAAACATGCAATTAAAAGATGTTCAAATACGTTTTTAAATTTCAGAGACTTAAACGAGCAAAACAGCAATGTAGTGATACATAAACGCTTTTTTTTATAAGAAAGTATTTTATAAGAAAGTTATGGTTCTTCAAAAAGTTAAGAAAGTTCAGGGCTGGATCTTTGAAACCAAAGAAAGTTGAAAAATGTCGATATTCAAAATTTCAAAAGGAAATTGCCGTGCAAGAGTGAAATATTTCGTTTGGTGGCAATAATGTGACAATAATGATTATATCAAACCAGACGAAATAGACGGTGTCGAAATTATTTGTTTATAGCTAAAATTGCATAGTCAATTCAGTTTTGTATATTGGGTTTTCTTTTCATGACCAATTGCACTCTGTTTGTTGGATTTTCTTCGATAGTTGATCTTATGACGTTGAGGGTTTTTTGGAGAAATATGGCATATTTATAGCATTTCATCTTCTCCACCACTGCGCATGATCAGTAACGTAAAACTTTCCAATTTTACGTCAAGAAAGTGTTAAGAAACTTTTAGTGATGAAATTGGGAAATAGCTAAGAAAGGCTGGGGTGAAAAAAAACTTTCTTATAATAAAAAAAACTGGTATTCTTAAACCGTAATGGTTTTATCAAAAAATACAATGATGCAACCTTGTTTTGTTTAATTATTGTGGGTGGAAGCCTCACAGCCCCATCTTAGTTCTTTGGTTGGTTCCGGCGGAATTTATTTTTTGGCTTATTTCTTTACAGCACTATTTTATTTTGATGACAGTTTAAATGACAAAATTTATATTTTATTTTAATCTATACTCAATTTGTTTCGTCTTACATTAAATGTTAATTGTTTTTAGGACTGGCTAACGTTGGTATGTGCTCCAGAACTTCAAGTCAAAGTGTCACTCAAGACCAGGGGTTGATGTCAGCTATTACAATGGCTCATGAAATTGGCCACAAGTGAATAACTTTAATTTAAATTTTACTTTGGGATTTGCTTGATTTCATATTCACCCAAAAATCTGTAAATCAAATTATCAAAATTTGGTTTCGTTACCAATCTTGCTTGAGGAAAGGCAGTGACGCCGAGTCAAAAATATTCAAATTAGTGCGTACATACTTAATGGATGCTCCCCTGTGAAAGACTGCCGGGGCCCATATGTTTCCCCTGTGAAATTTTCAACCACATGGAATGGTGTGAATAAACAAAAATTAGATTTGATAAGCATGCTTTGCGGTTATAACCCTGTGCTTCAAAACCAGGTCACTCATAAAGATGCCAAATTTTCTCTTTTTTTTAAGTAGTCTTCTGCTAGAATAGGATAATTATTGTGGCAATTAGGTCTGCATTACCGTGCAGAAAGAAGTAAGATCACAATCGAATTTTGATGATTTTTCACAAATGTTTTATCGTTTTTTGATGAATCCATAAGTGAATTTAAAAATATACTCTTTTGAAACGTACGAACGAATAGCAAGGGTTACAATGAGATACCACAGGGAGCATGTTTATACAAAGCAACCCTCCTTGGGCTTTATACATAAAATTATTAACTACCTTGAATCATCAAATTAGCCCCCCACTCAACAGAGGCAAATTTTGTAACAATAGTGAAATTAACACACCAACTTCAAAAGAATTACCCGTTGAAAACAATAAGAAACCATTTCAAATGGAAAATGTAAACAAGGGAAGCCATGCAGAGTTGTGGAGATGTTTACATTTTCTAGTTGAAAGAGTTTTCCTTTGTTTTTGACGACTAATCGCTTTGAAATTGGTGCGTTGATTTCACTATTGTTACAAAAGTTGCCTCTGTTCCCCACCCTCAAATTTGTATTTCATTATTTTATTCCTCCTGTTATTTTATTCCTCGAATTCTGTTTACATATATGTATGTTGTTCTTTTTCATGTGTAGTTATCTCGCAGTATTTATATTTATGTAGTTTTCCCATAGGAAAGAGTCCGACTTCGAATTAGCCCGCTCCCAAAAAGGGCGCTAATTCGAGGATTCACGGTACAAAGTAATATACGGTTACAGGAAGTTTAGATCCAGAATGAGTTCAAGTAGATTTTGTAGCAATAGTGAAATTGATATGCCTACTTCAAAGCGATTAGCCATCGAAGACAAAGCGAATTTTCTCAAGCAGAGAATCAAAACAAACGAAGCCATGTTTTAATTTTCTGCTTAAGAGAATTCGCTTTCTCTTGAATGGCTGATTGCTTTGAAATTTGCGTGTCGATTTAGCTATTGTTACAAAATCTGCCATTGTTAGTTCAAATACGACTACAACATGAAAACAATTGAATTTAAAATTTCAAGAATTAATTTGTTAAAAACGTTATTCCCGTGAGACATCTGAAAATTTTGCCTTTCAAATCTGCGCCGTGAAATTGACAATTTTTCATCGGTTTTTGGAAAAACAAGCTAAAGATTCCGAGAAGAAGATGAAATTGGCTTAGTTATAGCGATAGCGAGAAGGCCTAATCTCCTGAAGAACCTTTGACATTGCGAAAATAAAATGTAAGGATTACAAATAATGCTAAGGATTACAAATAATGCTAATTGCATTTTCGAACCTTGTACTCGCATTTGGAGGACTCTTTCTGAATATAAACCCCCATATTATCCAGAATGTTACGAAAACAATTGACCAAAACAGTTTTCACGAGAAAGAGAAGTGAAGGCGGTAGAAGGCGGTAAAGTACGAATTCTAATGTTGCTTCAAGAATGTTTGACCTTCGTCTCGGATTTTGAAGTCCTCCCGTGTCACTTTCTAAGACTTGGGGAATTTTTTCCCCAGACTCAAAAGACAACATCTGCCCAATGCCAAAAGCATTTTGAATTTTCCCCCACTTCCTATGTCATTTCCTACCAATTTGTGAAGAAGATTGAACCCTGATTTGAAGCAAATGGCAAATTCACGTGACCAGATAAGATGATTTCCAACAGATTTTCGTTTATAAATTAAAAAATTTAATTTTTTGTGCAGCTTGGGTTTCGAGCACGACGGCCAAGGGGCATCTGCATCATGTCTAGATGGTGAATACATTATGGCTGCTGGCAATACTAATGGTGGAAAAGCTTTCGAATGGTCAAAATGTAACTCTAATGAATTAAAAGCCAGATTGGAGTGAGTAGAATAATATTTTAATTTCAATTTGATTCAATTTATTAATTTATCATGGAATAGTCAATAATATTTGTCATACATGTGATTCATTACATACAATAAATCATGAAATGTCCTCTCTGACAACGTTGTCAAGAAATAAAGCAAAGAATGAAGCTATTCGTTGTTTTTTTAATCATGAAGTGAGCAGAAGAGGTTTCCTTGGATTTACACTGATCTACATCGTAAGGACAACCTTTGAGAAGAAACACCAGGCTGAAATAGAAATTAAAATTAAAAACACATAAGAAATATCTCCGGCTCAGATTTAAAAACAAAAAATAAGATGAACAAAGATGCAGGATGTTTTTCATGAATAACAACGTATAATTAGTTACATGCCATCTTTACTTCACGCACACTGTACTAATCAACATAGCAGTATGAAAATGGTACCTTTGGTTACTATGCACTTGCCTTAAAAAAGCTTGCTTACGTAACAACACTGTAGAGGGAGAATAGGAACAAAAATGGAGCAGAATAACGAGACTAGACTTGCTGCAAGTATTTTCCGTTCCGTTTATCAGTAAAAGTTAGCTTAGAAGAAAGAAGAGACTACTCTAGTCCTCCTCCGCAGTGCCCTATTTCCAGCTTCTTCTTGTGGCTCCAATCACAGTGCTGCATTGTGGTCACATGCCAATTTTCTCGTCTGTGTTTCGATTATTTTCAGAATCGTTGAAGAGGAGTATTGTGTTGCACTCAGAGAATTTCAGAAGGAAGTTTGCTTGATGGTTTTGACAAATGAGGATATTTTGAGCGAGCCGATGTTTTTACGTACCTTACAAATAAACTCCCCCTTTTCAATTTCAGGAGCTCAGCATCTGTGTGTTTTAACGACAAGCCAACGAGCCAAGTTTTGACGAACGTTTCTTTTCAACATTATGGTCAGGTATACGATGGAAGCAAACAGTGTGTGTTGGCATATGGTCCAGGATTCTCGCATTGCATGGCCTTAGCGGTATGCTCATGAATACTTCAATGAAAATAGCAGTAAATGAAATGTCTTTTATGTATGCTGAAGGAACTTTCCTCCATCTTTCCTCCGTTTTTTATTGGATTAAAAAGACGTTTTTGGTTCTCAATCTGTATAAAAAAGAAATAGACTTGGTGCAAGTCTGTATCTGTGAGAATCATGGGGGGGGATGAGTACTTTTTGCATTTATTCGACCGCTTCAAAATGAGACATTCCAGTCTCATTAATGAATGAATTAATTTGTTTGCAGTTTGAAAGTATTCAATCAATATTTGGTATTTATTATCATGTGATTTTTTTTATTGAGTTATTTGAGTTTTTCGAGTTGAGAATTTGATTCTGCGAGCAAAGTTTAGTCTGAGAGCCAATTTTTGCATTTCTACCTATATTTTCGTCAAAATTGGTGACTTTGATTTTTCTGTTGAAAAGACTGGAAATTTGCGAGAGCTTTAACCGTGAAAATTATTTTGGGACAAAATTTTGCCCTAACATGATAACTTAGCTCAAAGTTCAATCTCAGTAATAGGTTCTTAAAAACTGGTTTTTGGTAAATTTATTTGTTATTTTCTGCCTGATTGAAGGCTTTAACCCTTTCACCCCGGGAATGGCTACATGCCCCATTGACGAAAAACATAAAACGTCATATTTTCAGGTAAATGAAGACAGCACCTCATATTTTTTTCAGATACTTCAACGCCAGTACTTCAATGCTTCACTTTTTGAATTCTATTGATTTCTTTGACCAACTGAAAAACTACAATTAGCCTTTAACTGAGAGTTGTTTTTTTTATAGAGTTCATGTCGGTATTTATACTGCCAAAGACCTAGTGGTTCTGTCTGCGACAGGACAACATATCCATCTGCTCATGGCACCTACTGCTCTCCTAATCACGTAAGCATGAATACTTCGTTCTATTAAGACCTTTTTATATGAGGCAAATTGTTTCACTTTTTAGGCTATTAGCTGAGATGTGACATAAAATTTATCGTACGTCTGTGCAACAAATCATCCCACTCTGTGCTGAAAGATTAAACGTCCCACCTAGATAATCAGATAATTTCGTCCCAAGTTTTCGTCCCATCTAGACGTATTACCGGAGTAGCACTCGCTTTCATTCCAACTCTTTCAACATAGACTTACTCGAGAGTCTTAGTGTGCTCCTCCACGTTGCATTCCTCCAAAGCGACGTCAAATCCACCAGAGAGCGCAGGGGAAAAGGGACAGGTGTAATTAAGGATTAAGCGTTTATGTGGAAAATTTTGTCCCACCTGAGTGAGATCTTACCTCTCACAGTGAGGTCTCACCTAACTGGGCTGGTTCGCTCACTAGGCCTATGCGTAAGATAAAAAATACAAATGAATATCATTTCTCAGCTCAAAACCTGGTAGGTGGGATGATTTCCCTTATTAGACAAGCAAGCCAGACAGCCGTTTTAGTGATCTTTGATCTTTCTGATCTTTTCATATCTATTCGAAAACAATTTTGAGACTGAAGTTAAAAATACTTTTATTTTTGTTTTTTAATTAATTTGGTCTGTTTTTTTTGGTTCTCAAGACAACTGAATTTATTACATTGTTTGACTGCGCAAAAATGGATTTTTTAAAACAAACGGTTCTTCAAAATTAAAGAACGAATTGCAATTTTTGAAAAACACACAAAAAGACATTTGAATGCAGCCATTCTAATTAACACAAACTGAAAGATTACTACTTTTCCATTTTGTTTTATTGTGATTTGAGATGTTCAAAAGTGCGAAATCCATTCATGAAGATGGCAAAAGTCTTCGTTGATAAAAACGGACTTGAAATTTTTGTTTTGGGTTCAGGTCAAATTAGGCCATGAGAGATGCATTATTGGCTTTTATCTTTCTTACATTTTGTAAGACCGTGGTGAGCTATATTTTGGGCTGATTTTTAGGTAGGTTTCTCTTGGTGTTTTGGTAACTTTTAAGATGAATTAAATATGTTTAAATTTCTTTTTCAGTGGTGCATCTATGGTGAATGTGTCAGAGATGGAACACCATTATTTACTCCAATAGATGGTGGATGGTCAACTTACTTAGATTACACATCCTGCAATTATCCCTGTGGAGGAGGGGCTCAGTGGAGGCCGAGAACTTGCACGAACCCTACGTAAGTAAGGCAAAGACTGGTAAACATCAGCAGGAAATAAATATTGTTTTGGATGGCCTACTAAACCTTTTTCTTGACACAATGCTGCTGTAAACGAAACGAACCGTATCTGGTCGTTGTTAGATCATAGTAGATATCATCACACATACCATCTCTAGATGTATGACAAATAACAACTGTACATTTGCCTCTTAAAAGTTGTTTGAAGTCTGTATATTTTAAGAACGAATTATATTTGTCATATATCGAGAGATGATGTTTTCAAGAACATCTAGAAAAATATTACCTGGTCATGAGTGCATTTATGTATTCTAACCCTTTCACGCCTGGATTTATTTCTTTTAAACAGACAAATCCTAGTGTAAGTTTTATTTTGTAGGGGGTAGCACATCTGTACTATGATCTAACACAGAACTGACAATCGCTAGTCTCACCCCATAAGATCCCTGTTCTTTCGTTATTTGTTGTTGTTGCTGTCACTTCAGGCAGTGTGAGTGCAAGCGTCCATTATTTTGTCAGTAGCGATATATACAACGATTGCAGTAAGTCTAGACAACCGCAGCGACCAGATAGGGCTCGCAGTCTCGTTTACAATTACTAACCTCGCTGTCCGGTAATTTCAAAAGGAAATACACTTGTCTGCCTTATTTGAATTTTAGGAGAAAATGGACCTTATGGTAGGGGAAAATTGAAGCAAAACACGACATATATGTCACTGTTTATCACGGAATACCCCCCCCCCCCGGTTTGCACCTATAATGATAACAGTATTATTTACTGAAACATTTTTTCTGTTACACTTTTTTTTATAAGAACACACTTTATCAGAACATCAATTGTTAAAAAAATAAGAACAACGTAAGAACATGCTCAGCCTAAAAACCATGAAAAAGCAAGATTTCCAAAAAATTTAATACCGCATTATGCAATTGTTTTATGCGAGCGTTAATTACTATACAAAATACTTACTATACCAACACGAGTGATAACAAGGGGCCATCCATTTAGTGCGCATGCAAAATTTCCGGAATTTTTAACCCCCTCTTCCCCCTTTGTACCCGTTTAATTTCCGTACAAAAGTGTACAAAGGAGAATATTTTCATCACCCCCGTTACAAATTATTCTAATATGATCCTTCGATAAAGGAAAGAAAACCAGAAACGTTATCACTAAAAATCGCTTCACATATAATTTCATCCCACCAGAAATAAACAACTAACCAACTTTACTGCATGTAATTCTGAAATTCACGAACAAGGCAAGATGGCGCGTACCCTGGGAACCACGTCTAGTACCCAGGGTAGATGGCGCGAAGCGTGTGAGGAAAACAAACGACAAAATTTATAACTTGTTGATATTTCGCCCAGGAATACCAGGTTTCTTTAGAATTAAACTAGAAAGAATTCTCAAAATCAAATGATAGTAAAGTGGCTTGGACGCTTTATGTAGTCAAGTTACTGGATGTAGCTTGATTTGCGTACGCACGAAATTTCCTTTACACTCCCCTCCCATTTGCACGCTCGTGTATGAAATTCCGATACCACTCCCCCCCCCCCTTGGTGCGTACGTACTGAATGGATGACCCCTAAACCCGAATGTTCCCTGTGTATTGTCAAAGTACAGCAGACAAAACTGATCCCGTCTTAAATTAGGATAAAATTAAAGAAGAAACATTTGTGCAAAAATAAGAACAATTAAGGAACATTTCGAGCCTCAAATTCTTAAAAATTTAAAAAGGCAAAAAGTATCTAGCTTTTATAAAAAAAAGTGTATTTATGTATTTTAACCCTTAAACGCCCAGATTTATGTCTTTTAAACAAGCATGCCTATGTATTTTTTTTATTTTGCAGGGGGTAGCACATCTAAACCAAATTAATTGTTATGATAAACTGACGTTGAAATATCTGAAATTAATATAAATTTCTTTCCGTATGTACCTCCTGAAAATATGACGTTTTGCGTTGTTTATCAATGGGTCATACGGCCTTTCGCGGGGTGCAAGGATTAATAAATATTTTGATTTTCACTTTAAATTTATTTCTAGACCGCAACATGGTGGAAAAACGTGTGTGAGTTCTGGAAGGGGTTACTATAAAACATGCAACGCTCAGGTGAGTAACGATTTCGCTTTTAGTGTTTTTTCATTCTAATTTACTTATTAATAGGTTTTTTAATTTTAGAAATATAGACTACTACTTGAAGTTTGCATTTGTGTTCATGTTGTGCCACTGCTTGGAATTCCTGGGAAGAGGGCTGAAATTTTGTAGATTTGCGCTTAAAAAAGCAAAGAATTGACCACCGTTCGAACGAAGATTTTTAGACATTTCTGTTCCGTACCTCAAACTTTTTGGCTGGATTTCGGGGGGTGAGGGTATACTTCATTTTAACAAAACAGGACTTTAAAAATTTCGAACCCATTAGCTTGAATATCTGGAAATTTCGTACCCATGTGTGTGAATCTGGTCAATTCTAATACCCGCTTTGACTGGCTTTGACCAGCTAGACGCGGTTGTTGTTGTTGCTTTCAGTCGTTACTTTGCTGGGATCATCATTACGAGTTAACTCCGCAAGAAAATCTTTTATAAGAATTCAGATAAATAAGAGACCCTTGCGGAGGCTAACTGGTCTACTCTTACCTGGATTGTGTAGATTTATTCCACAATTTAGCAAATGATTTTAATGGCCTCAAGAAACAGCTTCATTTAGACATTTAGACTCTTAATTGTTCTATGCATTTTATCCCACTTTCTTGACATTTTATCCTATTTTGTTACAGAGGACATTTTTAGTGTACCATTGCTTATTGTGAATGTCTACTATTCCTGCATACCTTTGTTATTGTGATTGACAAATAATTTGGAGAAAACTTTGTATTGAAAGCAGAAAATGAATACCTCTTTGTCAAATTTGTTTCAGGATTGTGCTGCTGGTGTGGATAACTTCAGGGCAGCACAATGCAAAGCACTTGGATCTGATAAAATTCCTGTGTACTACTGTGAGTTGACAATTTGCTAATAGACTTTTTTATTATCTTTTATTCCCTTGCTTAGTTACTGATTGTGTTCAGTAGCTCATCATCATTTAAATTAAATTTAACACTTACCTCTAGATGAGGTATGTGATACAGTAAAAAACCGTATATAAGAACGTTCCACTGTGATGCGAGGTTCCACTATGAAAATTAAATAACACTTACTTCTAGATGAGGTATGTGATACAGTAAAAACCTGTATATAAGAACGTTCCACTATGATGTATGTGATACAGTAAAAACCCGCATATAAGAAAGAACTTACAGTCTGAAATACCTACATCCGCTCGACTCAAAATGAAAAATAAATTATCAATGTACTAAACACATTATCAAAATCATGGACAGACAATTGCCATATAAATTGAGAATTTTTTTTTGTACACCAAAACCCCTTAATATGATTTTAATTTAAGAGCTCAAATACTATTTTAATGTAAAAACCTTTCCAGGCTGAATTCTAAAATGTAGGCTCTTATATGCGGGATTTTACTGTACTCAAGTATAGGTAAATGAAATGGATGGGGCTCTACACACCCACCAGTAGTAAAATGGGAGCCCCATTTCAACATGAATAAATATACATAGAATTACAGAATAGCAGATACAGAAGGTCAGAACAACAGCGAACATAACAAAAACTGCTAACGATATCTAAAAATTCATCTTGCATATTTTGCGATATTTGCAGCACGTTTGTTGTGATATTAGATTAAAAGATCATTAAAAAAGTCATTAAAAAGTTTATACTCGGAAGGATAATTTGAGAAATATCGAGATACACATAAATCTATAATATCTTTAAAACCTGGAAATATTGGAAGAGTATGATATTCATCTCCGACTTCATTAGAGGTACACATATTGCGTTTACGTAAATGATAATCAATGTTCACAGTTGTGATGATTTATGTTAATTTATGTTAATAATAACAGTAGAACGCAAGTGTGGTGATTTATGTTAATTTGCGTTCCCCCACTTTGTCGAGCATAATTTCCATTGGGCGAACAATTCTGTAGGCAGCTACATTTTCAAAGAATTTGATTAGCTGTCAGAAAAGCAAAGTTGCTGAAACATTTGAATCCATTAACGATTTTTTTTTACAGGAAATTAGGCTTGAATAGTAAGTTAACGCGTTGTCCGAAGACATAGACGACCATATGGCTCCTACTTCGTTAGTGGCTTTGCTGGCCTTTGCTTCGTTGTAATTCTTTCCTATTTTATTGAATTTTTTTTTCGCAGCGAAAGACCCTTGTAAACTCATTTGCACTGTTCCGGATCAAACTCCTTACATGTACCGCATCGTCGATGATGGCACTCGAGCTTACGCATCTGGTGCCGATGTTTGTATTCAAGGAGTTGTCAGAGTAAGGAAATTTCTTCAATGTAGAATTAGATTTTTCAATGGAGAATTAGGTTTGGGAATTATTATACAGATGTTTATGCTGTTCTGTTCTGTTCTGTTCTGTTCTGTTCTGTTCTGTTCTGTTCTGTTCTGTTCTGTTCTGTTCTGTTCTGTTCTGTTCTTGTTTTGTTCTTGTTTTGTTTTTATGATGAAGCACTACATCAACAAAGACTTAAATTTTTCCCCCTTGATCTTTAGGCAAATTAGCACCTTGTGTCGGTTAAGAATAATTTAAGAACAATCTTAGGCTCAAAAGTGAAAATTTTTAAGAATATTGAAGCTTGGCAAAAATTTAGGTATTCTTATAAAAGAAAGTGTGTATGACAGAAAAAGATAGATGTAATTTTATCAAGGATAAATTAGACTGGATTTTTTTGATTACCGACTGATTACTGATTACCGAACATCGTATTTATAAATGATTGATTTTGTTGTTATCGTTAATTTAGCTAGGTAGGTAGCCAGTTAGTTTGTTCGCTGAAAGTAGTTGCATGGACTACCAGAGGCAAATTTTCTAAAATAGTAGAATTGACCCATTGGTTTCAAAGCGATTATCCCTGGAGAACAAAGCAAAACTCTCTCAACTGGAAAATGAAAACATCTCCTCCGCAATATTGTTTGTTTTCGCTTTCCAGTTCAGAGAGTTTCGCTTTCCAGTTGAGAGAGTTTCGCTTTGTTCTCGACGGATAATCGCTTTGAAACCAGTTAGTCAGTGCCAAAGGTAGGCCATAATATTATTGAAATGTATTTCAGTCTTATTTCAATTAATTTTCGTTAAAGCAGTGTATTGATAAATCTGGAATAACTTCATAAACGATTATTAGTCTATGACTTCACCAAAGTCACCATAAAGGCGTTTTAGAGATTTTATTTGCATTTGTGCATGTACCTTGCATGTATTTGCACGCTTTTGGACACAATTGGAACGTGTTACAAATTCCAACCAAACGCAAAACCTGCAACAAATTAGTTAAAGATAAATAAAGGCAGATTAATAAATATATAATTCAGGGTGGCGCTTTTGATCATTTTTCCATTTTGTTGAATTTTCCCTAACTTTTTTCAGAACTCCTTGCTTCGTTTAATTAAGACAGCAATGTGTTTGCTGAATATCTTGTCAAAACAAAGTTCATTTAAAGTTCTGTAATACTCTAGGATTAATTCGGGATACAATTTTGCAATATTTAAGACTTTGGGACTGAAACGTAATTGCTAATCATTGGATGCTGTGTGAATTTCGATTTCGAATTGCAATTTACATGACAGCAACAGCAATAATTTCTAAATTTGGCATAGAACAAGGTCAAAACCTATTTTTGTATTTGGCCAGTTCTGATGTTAGAAATTTGCTAGAAAAACAATAGTGGAAACAAACAAACAAAACTAGAAAAACAAAATAAATTACTTATTATTCAAAACAACCCCAAGAAAATTAGGAAATCAAAATTCAGAGGAAAAGTAAAGTTAATCAACTTCAAACAAGAAAAAGTAAAGTTGATGGGTTAACTAAGTTTCACTGATTAACGCAACGCAAAACTATGCACTTGTTGTGAACATTCAAAACAAAACAGAATTTGCCAGAGAGGCATACTTTTACAAAGTTACTCAATTTAAGCACGGGCAGTGCGGATAATTTTGAATTATCTCCTTTGCAGAAGTCGCGCTTTTGTAATATTCACCAACAGACGTAAAATTAAGAAAAAAGCTCCTCTGCAGAGGTAAAAACATCCCCCTTCATAGTGCCGATAATAGATATCAAAACAGATGCTGCGACCTCCAACAAAGACAAAAACAGTTCGGCATTATAAATTAGCAAAAGCTAAGTTTACACTGTATGTAACATCAACAAAATCCATATAACATAGAACACAATTAAAAGATGAATTGCTACCAATTATTGTATTGAGCCAATTGGAAAATCTTCTAAAACAAGAATGCTAATATCATGTCTAATTAAAGTGATACGCTACTGGCAATTCTCATAATAAAATTGAAGCAGAATCAAAACAGAATTAAAAACATAGAGTGTATTTTTTGGGCGTCTTCTGAAAAAAGTAGCGTTGGTATGCGTGTGTTTTGGCAACCCCTACCGAAATTCAGAGACTCTACGAGAGGAAAATTCATCCTTGCTCAAAATGTGTTTTTGTCATTATTTTTTGGTCCGAGAGATTTGTCTTTTGAGCTGATAGACTTCGCAAGGAGCCTTGTTTGATCATGCATTTTCTTATCATCATCTTGAATCTTTACCAGTTTCAGAATGTGTGTTTGCTTGGGAAATTAAATTTTTTCGAAGAAGTCTACCGTTTTCGGAAGGCTTGAAATTACCAAAAAAATACGCCCTCTATCTCTTCCAGTCCACATCAGCTTTTCAAACGTAGAAACAAAAAACCAATCATTATTCTTATCGGCAACAGACATTTTTTCTATCATTTTTACAGCAATCAGAACCTTTTTTATTCAACGATTAGCGACACAACGCAATTAAGCAGCTGCCATCTTGCAGACTTTTAGCAAAGCAACGCAACGCCAGGGGTGTCACTTGTAAAATCAAAATCATATCATTATGCTTTACGAAATTGGAGCTACTGATGCTTAAACAGAATCGTTGAAAGAGAGAGGGGGGGAGCACAAAGGGGTCGGAGGGGGTTGAAGAGGCTAGAACTACCCTGGGCATGAAGGACGAAGAGGTTCGTAAATCCCAGAAAAATTAAAATGAGCCCCTTTGAGACAATTTATAAACTTTAAAGTGTTTTGTCGTCTTTTAGGTTTGTACCCCCCGAACCCCCTGGCGAAAGCTAGTCCGAAATCAAGGGTGTGTGGTGTTTACTCCCAATAATCAATACGATGTTAAAATGTACCAAAAATCAACAGATTTTCGTTTTCAATTTTGACAAAGTTGTGTAATTAATGAAAGTAAAAATCAGTATATCAGTTTTTAAGTACCAAATTTCTCCTCCTTCCCCCTCGCAAGATGTAATGGCCAATACCAAGATGTAATGGCCAATGCAAGATGTAATAGAACATGGTAAAACGGGGATTGATAGAATTAATTTCCCATGAAGATTGCAGGAAAAACTTTCAGGCCAAATAATTCCAGACAGCCATAGCCACAGGCAGTCAGGACGTATTATTTACAATGCAAATGGCACGGGTTACATGTGGTACAGCCTGAAACAACAGAAAATTGAGTTTTTTGGCATTTCCTGCTTCAAAAATTTTGATTCTCTGAACAAATCCTGTTTTGTGACAAGAACACTACCAGTCTGAACTTTAAACTTCCCACACAAAATAGAGACAAAAACAATTCAAATCAAACTTTGGAAATCAATCCAACTCAATTTATTTTATTATGATAACACCTTGCAATTTTTATGTGTCTGAATATATATATATGTTTATGATTACATAGCGCATATTGGAACCATGGAATATTGGAACCGTGGAAAATTGGAAATTAGGGAGCCTCCAATCCAAAGGCGCGAAAAGGAAAGGGAAGCACCAGAGGGTGGACTGGGGTAGAATTTTGTGGACTTTTCAGGTATGTATTTATCGTGGACCGTTTGCGGTGTAAAAACGGTTGGCTTTACCTGGCTTTACTAATTCTTTTTTTGGTCCATTCCCTATTTTCATGGACTGTCTCCACCCTTGATTGAAAAATTAACAGAAATAATGTGCCCCATTCGCTTTTTGCCATACCATGTGTCAGTTTAGATGTTAATTAGACCATGGTCCGGTAACAGCAGAGAAAGCACCTCCACGAGTCCTCAGCCTGGGCGCCGATCTCTACGAACTGATACGCGCTTTCGTACGATCTTTCCGATGCAGGGCTGCCACTCTTACTTTGCTGTCTTCACCTACAACGCATGCTCAAAATCCTTACTTTCCCCTACCTATCGTAAGTACTCCCCCCCTACGTTTTCCTACAGATATCACATTCCCCCTATCAATTTTAATGTATAGGCTAATTTCTTAATGAATGAAATGAAATAAACATTGAGCAGATTGTGTGACAGTTGCAACAACTATTTTTGTTAGCATACCGTTCAGGGAATAGAATAGGAAGGCTGGAAAACGGTAGGTCCTGAATTGAACATTTGCCACGCCAAGGAGGTTACCAGTTTTAACTATTAGTTACCAGTTTTAACTATTAGTTACCAGTTGTAACTAGCTTAAGAAAATTTGTGACTCAACTCAAGATTTTGGTAAAACCCACGAAAATCTAAGAAACATTTACTCGTAAATAAAAAATTGCCAAGAAACTTATGAACTTTTTTAAATGTAAATTACATCATGCTTAAAGATTTGATGGAGTGGGCATGATGTTAGATGATCCATTCAGTGAAGAATTATCTTGTACTCTTGTACAATGTATACCAAGTTTTTGTAATGTTTTTGTTGAAAAAAAGAATACACGATAAAAAAACAGAATTTTATATATTAAATTTAGAAACTTCTACTAGTGAAAATTGGTCAAATTTCACTAGTGGAGCCTTAGCCAAGTTTCTTCCAAAAAAAAAAATTCCAAGTTTTATTTAAAAAAAATGGTCGTGTCAAAACCATTCAGTTCTTGGGATTTCTCTTGAATATCCAATGAAATAAACGTTACAAGGAAATATACACGTATTTTTTTATAAGAAACCAAGCAAGGACCTAACTAGAAAAAGTTTCTTAATTTTTTGAGGGTTTTGCTAGTAAAAGTTTCTTAATGGTTTCTTAATTAAGAAAGAGAATATAATTTTCGGGGTGGTGTATGACTGCATGTAGACTTGCTACGAGGAAAGAACAAAGTGGACGGCTTTGGTTGTTTTTACTATGTAAATATGGTGGTAATACAAAGTTTTTTAGAGTTGTAACACTATACTAGTAAAGTTTCTTAATCGTGCAGAGCATTTACTAGTAAGTTTCTTATAAACGGGTTTCTTATAAAAAAAATACGTGTAATTGAGCGAATTTTAAAATATGTGCGATTTTTCAAATGTAGAAACCTTTTTTGGGTCACCGGTACAATCCTAAATGGAGTTTTTGAATTTATATAATCTAATACATTATTATTATTATTATTCGAACAACGCTCGTTTTGACATTCAAATGTACTGTGTTGATAAATTTTTTTGTAAGTTCTGCGAATCCCCCACGCTCCTCGGCATATTGCCTATTTTCCCCGTAGGTATCCCCTACCACCTACATCTGGCTAAAACCCCCCCACCCTACGAAAATCCCCCACCCTACGAGTGGCAGCCTTGTTCCGATGTTTCATCAGCGGCAAGGCAATTATATTTCACAATTTTCTTACAAAACGCGTCAAAATGCGTCATAGTAGTGCCATTGCACAAATCAAAAGTTAGGCTGTGAAAAAAGACCTGAAAAATTGCCACATAAAATGCGATGGACTTGGAGAGACATTTTTATGTTTTATCATTATGATGAAGTCTCTGTTTTGCGTTTTATCGTTCATAAACTTGGCGACTTCATTGTTGTCTCAGTAAATAAATTTTAGAGGATGAACCAAAACTTTCTTAAATCGAACAAGAATATGATCCAAACTATAAATAGTGATAATGATATCAGAATCTTACTTCCGATGGTTTTTTGGTTCACAATTCTGAGATGGGTTTTGACAATTTGATTTCGGATTGGTTGATTTGAATTGGAATGATCCATTAATGTATTAAAGCATTTTAAATTGTAGTAGGGAATCTAAAGAATGAAATGAACTGAAGTTATACCCACTCCAAAATTTTTACAAGCTGATTAGGTTGTAGTACAGTTATAGTCACTCCGGTTACAGTCAGTCCGATCCGATTCCGGTTATAGTCAGTCTGCTCCGACTCCGGTTATAGTCAGTCTGCTCCGACTCCGGTTATAGTCAGTCTGCTCCGACTCCGGTTATAGTCAGTCCGCTCCGACTCGGGTTATAGTAATACTCCGGTTATGGTGCATAGTCAGTTAAAACTGTAAACTACAGACTACCAAAAAAGTACCGACGTTAAAACTACCAATAAAGAACACAAATTATTATTTTTTAATAAAGTACCAAATTATAAAGCTACCGTTCGAAATAAACATTTATAAATATTTGCTTTGATACTCGATACCCAAAATGAAGGACATTGATACCTTTAATACCTGATAAAAACAGCAGTGATACCGTCTGATACCCAATACCCCTGTCGGACCATGTCTATAACTTCCCAAATGTATCGGCCATATTTCAATCAAGCGATAAATACAATATTTCACATCAATCCAGTTTGAAAAAAGATTTTCCTTTCCCAGCAAATTTCACGAACAAAATCTCACTTTATATTGTCCATTTCTACTTGCAAAAAGCTGCCGTAAATTTGAAAACATTTCAATTTGCTTAATTTTGTAAACAAATGCAGGCAAATTTAAGTCGGAAAAACTTAATTACTTAAATCCAAAACAATCATGGACCAGAAACCAAAATGCCGTTTAAGCTGCTGATGAAAGATGCCTTTTTAGAAAATAAAAAAAATGACGAAGTTTGAAAAACGCTGTCTGATTTTCATGTCTGATGGTTTTTCTCCAAACTTTTCTTTCAATTATGTATTTTATTGCGTTATTTCTTTAAACCGATGTTTCGCAAGAATATCTCAAGAAAAGAGCTGTATAACGCTGTCAGTTAGATGCATATCTTGAAATTGAAAAAAAAAAGATTCCGCTACAGAGTTGAAACAAATTTCTTAATTATCAGGGAATTTTTTTCTGAAACGAGTTTTGCTATAAAAAATATTTTAGTTTTGCACTGAATGTGCTCAAGAACAATTTAAACAGAATACATGTTTTCCCCATCTATTGTAAAATTTGTCCTATGAATAAATTGATATGATATGATATGTGGAATGACATATAATTGAATGGTTACATATATTTTGCTGGGTATTTCACACTCATTATCGATCTCGAGCAACCTTTATAAGAAACGCTAGGCTGAGATTTGGGTCAAACTTCTTTGCTGAGATTTGTGTCAAAACGCATTGGGCACTTGACCTGAAACACACCCTAATGCATGGGTACGGGTATGTGCCGCTGATGTGGATGGGTTTGAAGGCAGTAAATTCTGTAAACACATGGGTATGATTTTTAGCAAAAATGCCTAAATGTTGGGTTAGATATTAAAAATGTTCCTCAATGTTGGGTGATTTAGAATGAAACACAGCATTAATGTTGGGTATACACGAAGATTTGAACATTAAAGATGGGTGGGTTTATAAAATCTGAGCAGCACACTCCCGTCCGACTGTGGGACATTACCAACAACAATTATTTCATAAAATTTCATAAAGTAACTTTGACCAATTGAACGTCATGTGGTTTCTCAAAAACAGTACTGAAAATCTATAGTTTCTTATAACTTGGCTTTTTACGAAGATCGTCAAGGAGACGATTTAAACCTTACAGTACTTTACATGTCAAAAGGTCTTGAGCGACAAGATAATATCAAAGTCCCAAAACTATACAGTTTCTCAACTGTTTTAACCCGGTCTTAAATTTTTTAGAAATATTAATTTTAAGGTCTTTAATTTTTGGAAATATTAGCCTACGAGCTAGAGTTTTAATCCTATTCGGTTAAATTTAGCTCGTTCGGGTTCAAATTAAATTGTTTGGGTCAAATTTACAAAAAGGAGAAATATATTTTGGATTTTTTAAATCCGATCGGGTTAAAAATGGAAAAATGACCTACTTCAGGCATGGGGGCATATTTTGAACTTGATTTTAGAATCTACGCCTCAGAAAATATAAAAAAAGTGTTTTCAACTCCTGTTTTTTTTTCAGAGAAAAAAAAACTTTAGTTTCTCGGACATGAGATATTATTTTATATTGTTGTACATGCTCCTTTTAGAAACTAACATTTGAAGAGATTTATAGATCAATCTTTTGTTTAGATCTTCTAAACCTTCTAAATTCCGACTAAATTTCAAAACTATTGTTCCCAGGCCACAAAAGTTGGCGTGTCTGCTAGAGACAGTGGCAAGTTTCCTGGCAACTTTGAATTTTCGAAAACTTCTGCTTTTGGGAGCTACTCGCTCTTATAAAAAACGTGAACAGAATGTGAAAAATGCAAACACAAGAAAACCCTTACGAATTTCAGAGTTCCGCTATTAGAACATACACAATAATTAACAGAGTTACTTAATATTTTAACCTTAATGCCAGGGCCTGCATTTTTTGAAGCAGTTTATTAAGGCATGTATACCAAATTTGAACACATAAAACGTTTATGAATTTCGCAGTTCCTTTATTAATTCAAAGCTTACACGTCCACAAACAAGTATAAGTTCGTTTTACATGTAGTTGATCAAACGGGGCAGCAAATTGAGCACGCCCCGATCAACGAAAAAATGCTGGTACCAGTGTCTGTAAATTTGTGCATGGCTGTGCCACTAACCTTTCTTATCTTCGATCGTGCGATCGTTAATCCTTACCACATGGAGACAACACCACAGAATAAACAAAACTGTAAAATAACAGAAAAATTCGACAAATTTAAGGGGCGAGGCATATAAATAACCCTTTAATGAGGACATAAAAAATCCTTTTATGGGGCTTCGTGTTATTCAATAAAGTTGTTCACAATCAAAAACAGATTCCTTAATTCATTAAGAAAACCCTTCGAGCCTAGCCTTAGGAGTTTAGATCAAACAAGGTATTAGAAACTATTTGTTCTAGAATCGGCCAAAAAACTAAATACGGGGTCCCTGAAGTGTCTTTAAAAAAATGTGTGTACATGGGAACTTTCGTTCGGAAGATAGGGACATGAAATTAAACATTCCCACCTATTATTCCGCATAATTTATCACAAAAGTGAACTGAGCTTCGCGAGTGAGTGAGAAATTTGAGGTTTTTGAAGATCATTTGAAAAAGTTGCCACCAAGGAATGCATTAATGTCATGATGAAAGTAATAGAGGAGCAAAATAATAAAATCGAAATTATGGAAGATAAAATTGCCGTTCTCGAGCACCACGTCTTGCATCTGCAAAAGATGGCCGATGATGGCGCGAGCAATACCAGCGTAGACTTTGTCTACTCATTAACGGTATCGATTTGCCATCATCTGGTCAAAAAGAAACCAGCGAAGAATGCTTGGAGAAGGCAAAAAAAGTTTTTGAAGAGTTGGGAGTTGCTATTCCCGACGAAATGATAGATTGCGCTCACAGGATTGGGAAAAATATATTAATCATAGGGAAAAGAGTGAGGCAGATCGTGCGTTTCATTACATTTCGGCATAGAATAATGGTTTAACGAGCACGCAAAAATTCCAAAAGCTGCAAAATCAAACTAGATCTTACTAGATCTTAGATAAAACTGAAAAATCGAATAAAGATTCTTGATAAAGTCAACGAAATATTTGATTCTAACGATAACTCCTTCGCATTTTCAGTGAACTGACGTGAATTGCAGTCTTTGTTGGTTCGATCAAGGAACCCACAGATATTTCAATGACTTTGAAAGTTTCGAGAAGCTTCGAATGCAGAAATAAATTTTTTTAGTTGGTTGAATATCGGGAAAACCAATTATATAATCTTTCACTCTTCTGCGATTTCAGTCCTTTCTGATGTCACAAGTAAAATAGGCAAAAAACACATTTCCAGAGTTAATTATGCTAAATTTCTCTAAATTTCTCTTGGATGAGCACCTGATTTGGAAATATCGTCCCAGCGAACTTTCAAAAAAATTAGCAAGAACTTGTGGAATCTTTTTTAAAATTAGAAAGCTCCTTCCATTAGATACTATGATATGCATCTAAGACATTATTTAAGACATTATTCTTTATTTAAATCAATCAAAGATCATTAATTAGGATAGGGGGGGCTCTCTTATCGTTAGTTTACCTCTTTCAAGAGCTCCTCCTTTAAGAAATTCTCCATGCAATTGTATTTTCCTGTATTAATTTTAACTTTAATTATTTTGTAAAATTGTATTACTTTAATTTGTATTGTATGTTTTTAGTTTTAAACTGGAATTTCAATTTTTTGTTGAATTTCAAATATATACATAAACTAAAACTGAAACATTTGGGATTATATACACTCTCGAGTCCGGAATAGACGCCCCTTCACCCTCCTCCGCTTATTTGTTTTGAAGAAAATCTGCCAAGAAATTCCGTTTTTTGCTTCTTTTTCAAAGTAATTTCTTGTTACAAGGTCGAAAATTGCGTTCTCAGTTGATACCACCCAGCCCCCGCCCACCCGCTTATTCCATCCCCCCGCTTATTAAACTTTGGCTGTTTTTCTAACTCCCCCCCCCCTCCTCAGGGTAGACTTAATCTCGACAACTGAAAAACCAAAAAACTTCGAGCCTATTGTATCTTTATAAAGGCACTCCTTGAAAATATTTTGAAAACTACACCTTTAAGATTAGCTTGGAATTAATATCAACTGTTTTAGTGCTAATTATTTAGTACTAAATCCGGTGGGAACGTTTTGTGACCACACCCTTAAAACGACTCCAAAATATGTCTTACATCAAAGATTGACCTTCCAGGTTTGTCAAAGATAACAAGTTCTTTTGCAAAATTTTAAAATTTAAGATTGCTGGAATGGTGGTAGAGATCGAAACCTGTTTTTAGTTTCTATATTATTAATAAAGCAAAGAAATGGAAAAAAAATTTGAGTTCTTCAGCAAAATTTAAAATTTGAGACATTTAGAATCAGTTGTGACCAAATTTTAGTTTTTTAATTACATTAATAAACTGCTTGATATCGGGGAGTTGTTTTGCTAAATTTAAGATTTGTAGAATGGCTGGCGTAGCTATTTCTTGTTCAAAAGTACATTTCTAACACATGGAAATGACAAAAACATGGATTTTCCTACGAAAAAATTGAAATGTAAGATTGCTATATTGGCTGTCATGGCATAGTTTAAAATTTTTGATAAATTGCAAAAGATTTACTGAGAACATTTTTAAATTTAAGTTCTCTAGAAAGGCTCTAGAATAGCTGTCCTAGTTTACTTTTTCGTTCTTGGTACAAAAGTTCATTGAAAGTTTCGTAAAAATCTTGGAATTTGGAAAAATTTACTCCGACAGATTTAAATTTCTTTTTAAATATGCCTTCCGACGAAGGGGCTAACCACCGACGAAGGGGCTAACCACCTCCGACGGGGTGGCTGTAGCCCCTCCTTGCCCCCATCTAGCCCCACCACTGGTGTATACTGCCAAAAATTTGATAGAAAAGTTAGCAATGCTCCTTCATCATTTAATATGATCTCTATCATTTAAATTAACTCTTTAACAAAATTTCTAAAATTATTTTTAATAAATCACGCTGTGATTTCTCATTAGTCAGTTTCTTATTGGCAAATCTTACTGCATTTATTTTCAAAAATTTTGTAATTATTTTTCCAAATTCATCAAAACAACACGATAAATTCAATAATTTCTCACGGATATATTCCTCTCACTCATAGAAATTTTTTCGAAAGTTGATATTCGGTTTTAGTTTTTAGCAGTGACACAGATGCTATCATTCATCGTGGGAATACCACGGCATTTGCCAAAATCTATTCCTGCCTAAAGAAAAATAAACAACAAGAATGCTAACCATTCTAGTAATAAATCAGATATTTCTCGAATTAAAATTATCAAAGCTGTCGACAGAGTCAGGAAAACATTACGGACGCACGGACGCTGACCGAAGGAAGGTCGAAGAAAGCAAAGAAAATTATGTGCCACACCCAAACCACGCCTATTCTCTATTGTTTAATGAGGAAGGTTTCTGAAGATCAAACTTTCCGCTCGAAAAACAACTTCTTCTTTTCTTCTTTTTAAGAAAATAAGTTTAGAAAAGACCCCCAAATAATAATAATTCAACTAATCTACCTACTACTCCTTCACAAGCACGAGTTACAAGCTAAATTACCTACAAAATAGTCCATGCAACTTTCTAAATTAATTACAACATCAATAAAGCGAGCATGGCCTAGTGGTTAAGGTGCCGGACTCATGATCGCAAGGTCGTGGGTTCGAATCCCACCAAGGTCATACTTGCTGCGAAAATGTGAGGAGAGCTGCTAACTCTCGGTAATTCCAGGCAAAGGCAAAAGGAATCACGAGGTGTGGTCATATCGAGAGGAAGGACCGGGGTCGTCCTGATGAGCCCCCCTGCGCCAAGCGCAGAAACCCATACCTTGCGAGAATAGCAAGTGTATGTGCCTGAAACTGTCTGACCCGTGTCTCCTGCTAGAAACAAGTCGTCTCAAGACTTTCGCGGGCTAGGCACGTTAAATACGATAACTCAACCCAGGTTACTTTTCACTTGAGTTCTAAGGGTAGGCACATTTAATTATTTTTTGAATGTAGAATTCCTATACAAAAGGAACCAATTAATTTTCCATCTTTTTCAGAGCTTTGCAAAACGGCGGTGTAGACGCCCTGACTTTCAATAGGGTTTGTGAACTAACCACAGAGCAAAGCAAGTCACGTTATGCGATGAATGATTTGTTAGGGTGTGCCATGTCACGTTGTGCCGACGATGCTAATTTTGTGAACGCTTTGAAAGTGATTCTGTCACATTTGGATGACCTGTCAATCACGAGAGCCATGGTAGAACAATTCGTTGATCAGCTTGGTGGCATATCTGCAGAAGATATTGAAGGTAATCTTGTTTAAACTGTGTGTCTGCTGTCAATAAAATTATGTCTGTTGTCATTTTTGTGCCTATGACGACAGCCGGTTCAAGCGTCTTTATCTTTAATTCAATTCAGTTCAATTCAAATTTATTCATAGAGCATATTTTACAATACAACATACTCAACACTTCCCAGGGAAATCAGCGATTAATGAGCCTGGGCCGTTTACCAGAACAAATCATTACAATATTCAGCAAAACATATTTCAAAACTACAATAAAACGGCAAAATTACGATACTCAGCTTACAATACTTGTAATTATTTACAACACAATAACGAATACTGTAACGCCTGGCATCCAAGCAACTAATTTTTCAGATTGAGGCCTATTGTTTACGAAAGTTTTCTGTTTTTTTCTCATTGCTCTTCTGAGAAAATGAGCCTAGAAGGCCTTTTAACAGAACAAATGATTACAATACTCAGCAAATTACGATATTACAAAACTACAGTAAAACAGAAAAATTACGATACTCAGCTTACAATACTTACAATCACAGTTACGAAATATCAAGATTAAATATGAAAGATGTAAGAATCATATACAAATGAGATTGATATTTCTATAAAATCTTACTATCTTACAGTAATACAGTAATATTTCTATTCAATCTTACATTCCATACTATCCGCGTTATTAGGCTTCTTGACTGAATGGCTTATGTTTTATGTGTTTTTATTTCTAATGATGCTTTGATTTTAGGTTTCAAAAACACACTGGATTTGTGCACCTTTGCAGTAATTTCTTGGCAGAATTTGCTGCAAAAGAGCAATCAACTATCTCACGACTTTGCAGACGTAGTTTGTGATATTATCGTAAAATTGATAGAATGGAAGGACAACTGCCAAGATGTCTTGCTTTTCTCGGTGGATCTTTCGGAAGCTACGGATCTTTTGCTAGCTTTGAATATCAATCTGATGAAACTGTTGAGTTTTGTTGTAAAAACAGGATCTGAGTATTTAGATGCTAGTCATTGGGACTTTGTACTGTGCAGTTTAGCGTCTTGGATTCAGGTTGGTTTTTGCGTTGAAATTTTTTTAAATTTAAAAAGAAAGGTTTGAAGATTCGTCAAAATTTGATTTCAAGATGGTTACAAATGTGATAGAGGAGTCTTGTGATAATTCAAACTAACAAGATGAAAGTTTCTAAAAGTAATTTAATTTTTTACACGAGTGCAGCAAGGAAAAAAAGTTTTAAGATCTGTAGCAAAATCAAATTTTGTTCTTTTCAAACAAACTCGGTTTGTTTACATCGGTTAAGTATAGGAGAAAATGAGTGATCGAATTTATTCTGTTACAGTGCTGTGAAGGGCTACAATTTTAAATATTTTGTTCATATTTGAAAGAGACAGTTTCTTTATACATCATCATCACCATCACTTTATTCATAAAATGCAACGTTTACAATATACAATCTACAATCTACAATTTATAATCTACAGTCTATACCTTATTGGTAATTTGGATAATTTGTCATCAGACATTGCTAATAATTCATAACTTATGTTTAGACATGCGAAGAAAACACCGTTACAATGACATATGACAGTCACAAAATGGTATTTGCTATTTGGTCTTTTAATCTTTGTACGTTGGTCAGTCAAGCATTTGAAAGGTCAATTGGTATGTGAGTTCTTTTCTTTGAAACGTATCAAATCATATTTAATATTATGCCATAAATGCAAATGTTTTATACAATTATATAAAGTTTTGACCCGGTATTACTAAGTTTACAAACCGTTACTCAATTAGATTGCCCAAAGTTTTAACAGTTTAAAACAGCATTAACTTCTGTACAGAATATCCACACATAGGCTTGTTAACTGCAAGCTTATCAAATTTACTCTTTTATCTTTTTGCATCGCATTTCAGGCCTGAGAGATTTCTCTACACATCGCGCATTCATGTCTCTTGAAATGAAAATGGCATGGTCAATCGATACGACATGGGGCGCCAATAATACACGAGAAATTAACGAGGAACTTGTTTCAGAGTGGCAAGAGTTTTTCACCCCAGCCATCTACAAAGGCGTCTACATATTATATCAAGAATTTTTAAGTGAGTATTTTTTTTTCACTGCGAAGGAAAATAGTAATAATATTTAACGTGGATAATGCCAGTGTTGCTACTACATTTTAATGACTTTATTGACTGCTCCAAAATAGGGATAAAACTTTATATTATTATAAAGATTATAATTTGTTGTTTATTCATCTATATCATCAAATTTTATTGCTGTAACCGGTTGATTCAGAAAGTAGATTATATCTCGAATACTCAAAAGGAGAGAATTAGCTGAAACAAAATATTCAGCTGCGAATATTACAATGCTGTTTGTCACTTTAAAGAATATATTTCACACCTTCAACGCAGCTAAGCTAATCGTGATTGCTTTCTCTGTTTAGTTTGATTTGTTTCAACTACAATCTTTTGTTTTTACAAAATTGCTTTTCGTTCGAAATATCTCGAACAATTTTCATTTACCCGCGAGAGTTGTGTGAAGTGTTATTCTCGAAAAGTTTAATACATATGAAAAGTACTTTTTTATAAGAAATTAACGTTTTAATTAATTTTATTAAGAAACCGCACTTAGGCACATTTTATTTTCAATTTTTTAGGCATTGTGGCTCTTCAGTTAAATGTAGATTCGCAAGGGCCAATATAATAGGGAGATTTAGATTCAAAACGAGTTCAAATGTGAAGACAAGGTTGGAAAATGCACTCTAATGAATAAAAAGAAATAGCTTTATTTGTAAACCTTACACTCTATTTTCCCAATGTCAAAGGTTTATGGTAGATTAGGCCTTCTCGCTGTCGCTATGATTAAGCCAATTTCCTCTTCTTCTCTAAGTCATTAGCTTGTTTTTTCAAAAGACGATGAAAAATAGTCAGTTTCACGTTGCAGATATGAAAAGCAATTGTTTTGTTGTTAAACTCATTTTTTTCATGTCATACTCGTACTTGAACTCGTTCTGGATCTACACCTCGCTAATGTAATTTAGTAATAATCAAGGCTTACTAAACATCGTTTTCCTACCGCTCTTTGTAAAATTGTGACGTCGCTTGTCAAGGAACTTTGGCAATCAAGGACTCATAACACGGAATAGTAGGGACCGTTGTAACTAGTCTACAGCGGCAAGGCTTTTTCAGAGAGCCAGTAAACAAATTCACGTCTGTATTTTTTTAGCAATTTTATCAGCTGATGGCACCAAAGGAAGCTTTGCACAACAAACAATACTTCCACGTCTATTGAGAGCAGCTTGCTGCTGCCTGAGTAACATATCTCCAGCAGTTTTTCTTGATATTATTCTTGGCAATAAAACTGTGGAAGAACAACTTCAACAAGGATCTATTCAACGTGGTGAAGGAGAAATTGAGAATTTAGATCAAGCAAGTTTGGAGGCAACGAAGAGTACTGTAAATTTTCTTATTCATCAAATGGAATCTGATGTTTGCTGTCTGCAGAATATCGCGTTTTCTCTCCTAAGCAAGTATGTTTTTTTAATAAACTTTAAACTTTCATAAGCATCTTAAAATATTTGCACTAAAAATCGTATATATGTTTTCAAATACAACTCAAATATATTACTCAAATGAATTTATGCAAATGAAAATGGTTTTATGCAAATGAAAACGGGTTTATGCAGATCATTTGTGTAAACGTTTCTGTCGAGTATAAAGTATTCCTCAATAAAACTAACTTGAAACTAAATACCTTGTTTGTTGATATCGGTGCATGGAAAGTCGAAATATTAATTTGCCTTCACTTCCAAACCAGAGCCCTGGATTTTGGCCTATAAGCTGCATTGTGGAATCTTCTGAATCATGGCTTTGTACTGAAGAAAGTACTTTGGAAAGAGTTTTGCAAAATTCTCACTTCCAGCCTTGATCAAATCTGTTGCCTTTTTTTGGGTATATTATTTGAATTTATAATATCAAATAATGTACCTGGTATATTATTTGAATTTATTGGCCAATTTTATAAAAACGCCGTCCCGTAATTTTTAAAAGGTTTATCTAATTACTAACTGTTTTGTAATATTTTATACCCATTAATATTGTGTGCATTATCTTTAGATTAAAAAAAAAATATCTTTACCCAGAGCTATCGGATATTCTCTTGCCCCGTATGCAAGATGTTCAAGTGCCTCTTTTTGGCCTGAGTGATTGAGTTTTCTCTTTGGCCCAAGTGATCGCGTATTATTTTTATAGAACATTTTCTGTTTACAAATATTCATTAATTGTATTACTCATATTTTTTCAGAATGCTTATTGTCACTCCATCAACATTTACTTCAATGACAACTGAATCAGTTGAGGGAGACGAATGTGACACCATAAGGTAAGCACATGTCTGAACTGTTACATAACTTTTTGGTATGTTGGATCAAGTATCATAAAGTGCTATTTAATCTTTAAGCATGGGTTTTAAAACACGATCAATTTTGTTCGTACAACGTGCTCTTTACTGTATCCTTTCTGACGAAAAATCATCGCAGCAAAGGTGCAATTGTTTCACAAGATAGGTTTGTCAGAAAGGACACAATAAATAGCACGTTGTACGAACAACATCAATCTGTTTTAAAACCCATGCTTTAAGCCTTAGTTGTTTGGTTCATTGTAAAAAAAGTTTTTAATTAAGAAAAGTTTAATTTCTCTTTTTATCGAAATCATACAAATACTTTTTTCTTCTTCTTTACCAGATCCCTCCCTGAAAGCTTACACGAAGTATTACAATCATCTGAAGAGAAAATACTTGCTGGCTTGCAAGAATCAAACAACTTTGGGTCATACTTGAAACACGCTCCTTCGAAGGAGCTTTCGAAATGTTTTGTGACTTACTTGTTGTCATGGCAACTTACATTGAGGCTGTTTCGCAGTTCTGAAGCTGATCAAAGGGCAGCATACGCTAATTTTTTTCGAAAGAGGAACATCATTGGTCCATTTCTGAAGATATTATTCAGCGTGCTGCCAAATGATAAAGGATATTTAATGACTGCTAACTCTGTTTCAAGTGAAGGTGAGTTTATAACTTACTTGTTATCAATCTGCAATGAATTTACATACCGGTATTTTGAATGCAATGAATTTATATACCGGTATTTTGAATGCAATGAATTTATATACCGGTATTTACAACTTACCTGTTATCAATCTGCAATGAATTTATATACCGGTATTTACAACTTACTTGTTATCAATCTGCAATGGATTTATATACCGGTATTTTGAATGCAATGAAATGATATACCGGTATTTACAACTTACCTGTTATCAATCTGCAATGAATTTATATACCGGTATTTCGAATGCAATGAAATTATATACCGGTATTTACAACTTACT
>JAYJMH010090366.1:0-19468 GCA_036873815.1 Phacellophora camtschatica
TTTGGCCACCCCTTCTATACACCACAAGACTTTTGCTATACACCACAAGACTTTTGGTTGAATGTATAGTGAAAAATTTAGTGAAAAGTCTAGTCGTTTGGCTGGGGCTTAAGGCTCCACTAGGTAAAGTTTCTTAATTTTGGACCATTTGACCAATTTTCACTAGTAAGTTTCTTAAAAATTTCTTAATTGTATATAAAAAATTCCGTTTTTTTAATATGCATTCTTTTAAAACATTACAAAAACTGGTTATATATTGCACAGGATAAAAGTCTTCACTTAATCAATCATCTAACATCATATCCACTCCATTAAAATCATTTAGCATTCTGTAATCTTCACTAAAAATTTCAGACGTTCCTTAGCAATTTTTCGTTCACCAGTAAAAGTTTCCTTAAATTTTCGTGGGTTTCACCAGAAATTAGTTTCTTATAAAAAGTTTATTATGAAGAAAACGTGTACCATTTGAAAATGAGACAATAAAAAGTTCTGTTCTACATCGATTAGAAGTATCCAGCGTTGCATTTTATGAAAAAATTAGTCATAAAGAACACCGGCTGTTAATGTTCGTTATCCCAGAACTTGATAAAGCCTACATTAATACCGTAACGGATTCGAAGATAATCTCAAATTGATTTCTAATCTTGATTCAAATAACTTAATATCCTGCTACTAATAGTTTCTACTTTATTTATCGTAATTTATGCGTTGCAACCATCGTAATTTATGCGTTGTTTCGGTCATTTATTTTCTCGAATATTTTCTAATTTTTGTTTTCGCTTTCTACTTCGCAGTTTCATTTTCTTCCCGCAGAGGTTCATTTAGAAATGCTGATTAGACAAAAATTAGGCTTTGATAGAATCTAATTTTCTCGTGTCGCAGAGTCAAGTCTCTAACGGGCTCGCTCGCCAGGCACGCAATTTAATTCAACGTAAAATAAAATATTTATGGCATGTCATGCCAACAAAGATCAATTAACAGAAAATAAAGATACGTTCAAGCTCTTAAATCTTTTTGATATGCTGTGTTTTCTAATGGCAAGGTCTTAAATCTTTAATCCAAAAAATATTTATTAATTTCTATTTCATCTGTAAGTAAACAGGGCCTAAATGATCCATCCCTTAGGCCTAAATCAAGACCAGTGGAATTGTGCAAATTTTCTCACGAAGTCTTGAGTTGCTTTATTCAGTCTTGGGGGGCCTACAAATAGTATGGAATTCCAAGGGGGAGTACATGTTCCACGGTCGGACGGGGATGTCCCGCTGAGATTTTATCAACCCACCCATCTTTAATGTTCAAATTTTCGTGTATACCCAACATAAATGTTGTGTTAACACCCAGCATAAGAACAATTTTTGATACCTAACCCAACATTAAACCACTTATTTCTAAAAATCATACCCATCGACATTAGAGAATTTACTGCCATCCAACCCACCCTCATTGGCGGCATATACCCGTACCCAAATATTAGGGTGTAGCCCCCCTCCCCACCCGGATAGAATCCGGTTCACTCCAATCAGAAAAGCAAAAAAATTCCTGTTTTAGCAACAGAAGGAAAACATTTGAACAGAAATGGTAGGACCTAAAAATATTTGGGCACCAATGGAACTAAGCCATTTCGGACACTTTGTTACAGACATTTCGGACACTTTGTTATATTGTAGCACTCATGGTATTAGGTAAAACAATAAACAAAACATGTGTCTTTCATCAAGAAATCCACGTTCTTAATAACAACTTGGACACAACCCATTTCGTTCAGTATCGTTCGAAGCACTTTCGTTTTATTTGGTGATTGGGATTACCCTTTTGGATGTGTTTTTCGAGAGGCATTTATTCAAATAAAAATTCGCCCCCACCTTTTAATCTCACCCCAAATCAATAAACAAAATCTTTAGTCACTAAATTCCAGCTTTTAAATTTTAACCCCACCCAAAAACTCAGTCAACAAAAGGAAATAAAAGTATGAAATAAATCTGCAGTGTCAAAAATTTGTTCGTCTGGCAGATTTAAAAAAGAAACAATGGAAATAAAAAACATAAAAAACCAGGTAACTGCAATTTTCTCAAGTAATTGAAAACTTGAATACTTATTTGAACAAAAAATGTTTTTTGACTGTCTTATTGACCAAAAAGTTCTGACCTTTAGTTTCAATTAATTTGGTTTAGATTTCAAATTCTAAACAGTTTAGCAGCATTTTTTATATAAAAATCCATTAAAAAACTATGTAATCAAGTAACCTACATTTTTGAAATAAATTCATTCGTCACCGACATTTATACATCGCGTCAAGGAGAAATAAATCACACCATGTCACACAAACATTTTAAAAGTAACACAATATCTAATTACAAATATTATAACACAGCGGTAAATAGCAATAATAAAAACATATTTTAATAAATTCTATATATATGTATGTATATATAAATAAACGTATAACATATAACTCACATTTGATTTTCTTAAATTCTTTAACTCTGTTCTCACTGAATCTTGACGTACCGTGCCTTTCACTTCATCAGTCCCCTCTCAGTCAAATATCTTTTGAGACAGTCTCCTAGATGAAAGAAAAACGCTTTACTTACACGTGAAAAGAAAAACACCGCGCACTGTTTATAAACTTCCTGCTTGGTAAATAACTTTGTTAATGAATTCCAAATACAACAAATTTCCAGTGGTTTTCTGGGAGATGGCCAAGTTATGTGACTTTTATTCACTCTCACTATCTCATTGTTCTGAATCTAACTTGTTCTAACAGTTCCTCAAATTGGATTCAGCTTACAACCCTACAAATAGTGTCCAAAGGGTGGAAACAAGCTTCAAAGATGCACAGTATGCTTTAATCTTTAGCATGAATAATGCTTTTTGATGTCACGTCTTAGCCGCTACCCCCAAACCGCAAAGATGACAAATTGTCGAGTGCAGGAAAAGAAAGTCCCAAGACCGTGAAAAATTTTTAACTTTAACTTTCAAACATTTCGAATTTTCGGACAGCTAATTTTTTTTAAATTGAGCAATTACATTGTCATAATTCTCGATGTTTTTGATGGTCACTTAGACAGAATACTGCATTGTCCGAGATTAAAAGTGTCCGAGATTTTTATTTGTTAATGCATCTTTTCATTATGCTGCAAATGATGAAAATATATATCCCTTGAAATCAATTTCAGTGAGGTATTGGAAATATACCTACAATAGAAAGCATGGTCCGTGTGACCAGTCTGGTCTAATGACCAAGACTTGACGCTGGATTTAACGGAACAATCTGACGGCGCATATCTTAAATCTTAACTTGAACTCTCGCTTCCGAACTCAATCTGTTTTGTGTATCCCTGATCCCTTGAGAACTTTCAGTGTTGATTCAGCTTCGGTTATCTAGAAGACTCCCTGTTTCAAACAAGTTTCCATTTTCCGTGAGAGTTTGTACACCATAAAAAATACCCAAAGTCCCAACGACGGGGCAGAGGGATAGAGGTCAAAGCGGGTCTTGGCGAACACACATACTCATTCTTATTTCACTGAGATCATGACTGTGCAAATTGGCCTAAACACCTTTCAATACGGATTTCAATTTCGCATCATGGCGTCTATTTCCATTTTAAATGTCTTTGACAAGGATCATACGTCTGATAATAGATATAAGAATATTAGCAACTAATCCTTCGCTGATAATAAATCCACAATTTGCATTGGAAAAGATCAAGGATTGGGCCTAAACCTCAGATTCAGATCAATAGAAAGACACTCAACATGTATTGTTGCCATGACAGTTTCTTCCGCAACCATAAAACTCTTTGATCGAAAAAAGATGAAAATTTTCAGAGATTTCTTACAAAAGACACGCCTTTCTGTCAGTTTATGCTCTATATTTTGACGAAATGACAAGGCTCTAAAGTCTGTTTTTGTGGGTTGAAATCAATAAATTCGAATTCAATTACAATCTTCTCATTAATGAATTCAAGTGTGCATATTTGAACAGTATATTAATAACATCTAACTTCTTCATGGCTATATCTAACGTCTTCATCTAGTCAAGTCCGCCAAGTGCCGTATTTTCCTAATTTGCGCTTATTTCTCTTTTGTAGGCCTATTCCTTAACTTTAATTTATCTTCGTAGGCCCAATCTGTAGAACTGCCAATTAAGTATGCAGCATATTACCCTGGGTAGCAGCCTTGAGTAAAAAAACATTTTGTTCCTGAAAGGCTGATACCCAGGGTAGTAGCTTATACTTTTGTTATTTTAATTGGATTTTATTGATCTAGGTTATTTAGTTTATTTACGTCTTTTTGTATGCTATATTAAAAATTGAATCCATATATAAAGTAAGATCACAAACACACATAACAAACATTTGTATCACACAAATATGCCCTCTATTTCGTGACAATGCTAGACTTGCCCAAGTCTATTTATTTTTAATCCGAGAATAAAACTGAGAATAAAACGAAAAAGGAGAAAAACAGAGCAAGGGAAACGAGAAGGAGGAACGAGTTTCAGTTGCAGTTCTCTTTTTTCGGATTAAAAAAGAAAGATACTTGGAGCAAACCTATAACCATGCTAATTTTCCCAGAAGTTCCTCTCTATTTTAAGCTAAATTCTTCTCGTGATAATCTACTGTTCATGGCAAGCGTTTTGGATTGATGTTGATCCATGGTGATAACATGACCAGGCATTAAACAAACAGGAATAGATTAGAAGAATCCTCTATTTCGTGACCATGATAGACTTGCACCTAGCACATTTCTTTTTAATCCGAGAAAACAGAAGAGAACTGAAACTGAGAAAAAACAAACGGAGGAAAAATGGAAGAAGGAAAATGAGAAGGAGTGAAGAGTTTAATTTCTCTTTTTCTCGAAAAAAAAAGGAATAGACTTAGGGCAAGTCTACGAGCAGGCTAAAATGGTATTTTCCCAGAAGTTCTTCTCTATTTTAAGCTAAATTCTTCTCGTGATAACCTACTGTTCATGGCAAGCTTTTTGGGTGCACGTTGATCATTGGTGATAACATGACCAGGCATTAAACAAACAGGAATAGATTAGAAGAATGAGCCTCAAATTCAGATATTTTCAAACCACAAACCAATGTACGCTTATTCAAAAACTTCATATCTATAATTCTTTCCTTGATTACTGAAAATAAATAAGATTGAAAAACCGAAAATTTTCTCGTGCTACACGGAATTCGGGAAAAAAAATTAAAAGAATATTTGCTTTTGGGAATCTGCGCATGTCGTAATTTTGTTGAGGATATTTATAAATTACATTCTTAATCATCTACTTTTGTCGCACAACTAATTTTTGAATTTGTGTCTTGCATCTTTTTTTCTTTTCATTAAATGACGTGCACGCTTTTTTCTATAGGAAACTACTTTATAAGAAACTCACCGGTGAAACCAAGGAAAATTTAAATACTTTTACTAGAGAATGAAAACCCATTAAAAAAATTATGAATTTTTTAGCGAAGAATATCATGATTAATTCAGTGAAGATTGTGCATATAATTTTTATACTGTACAATATATACAGAACAGAACAGAGCTGCTAGAATTGTTGCAATAGCCCTTTTGACACTCCAGCTGCTCCTCTATTGCAGGAACTTGGCTGGTCGTCAATTGAGAAACTGATCAATCGAGAAACATGTACAATGGTTTATAAATCTTTAAATGACCTCGCACCTGAAAACCTAGGTAACATTTTTTCCAGATTGTCTGATTTTCATACCAGGGTTTTACGCAATACAAAATGCAATCTTGCTGTACCAAAAATGAGAGCAGCTTATGGCCAAAAATCATTTTCGTTTCGTGGAGCCAATGCATGGAAAAAGTTTTGTTTTGTTGCTGGGACAATTGGAAAGCAGTTGCTTAATTATTTTACTGAATTGTATCCCAGGGTAAATATTTTCAAAATTAAAAAAAAAAAATGAAAAACGGAAAAGTATCCAAAAGTTTTTGTTGAAAAAAAGAATTCATGGACCATGATAAAAAATTGATTTCCTCATATACAACTATGAAAGTTTTAAGAAACTTTTACTAGTGAAGCTTGACCAAAAATGGTCAAAAATCAAGAAACTTTAAAAACTTTCTCACAAAAATAAACGTGTAAATGGCTTATAAAGCAAACTGGTTTTCATAAGGCAGCAGTAAACTTTCACTGAAAACTCAAAGTGGTCCTAGCTAATTTTGTTATATTTGGTATTCTCAGATCCAAAAACTCTTTTTGTTTTCACTACAGTTTGTCACATGATAAACCTATAAGGAAGCACAAAGCATTTCTTTTGAAATTAAATTTTACCTTTAGTACTCCCAAGTGAAAAATGTTTGTGGCATAGTAACAAACTGGACAATGTAAAAAGGCTGAATTTCAATTATTAAAAACCAGTCATAGCATGGCTTGGTTTGTTTTGATTTTCTTCTTGAGAGAATTCGCTTTGTCTTCTATGGCTAATCGGTTTGAAATTGGTGTGTCAGTTTCACTATTGTTACAAAATCTGCTCTTGTTATGTCGTGTAAAAATATTTGCAGCATGCCCTAACTAGTCTAGTCTATAGCTGTGTGCACGCACTTTTAGATTTAGGCCACAACACCACAACAACAACGAAGACAACACAAGGTCGGTGTTGCCAGCATCATCCATCATGTCTTGTTCGTTAAATTCAAAATTTCCCAAAATTATATTTAGCTGAGTTTGTTACCATTTTCTGTTTTCTTCCATGTACTTTGCTTGGTCCCTGGCCGAATTGTCTTCATTTTCCTTCCATCTTCTTTCATGCTACCTTGGAATTTGAAACGATTCCCGCTTTTAAAATGGGCTAGTTACCAGGCCCCTCTGAATCACTGAAAACAATGCTTCATCTCAGCTCAGTTACATTCCGCAGCGTCACAAAGTTTACAAAAATTAATTTGGGCACTCATCTTGGTATGAAGACCGAGACTTTTTTCCAGTTCTCAGATTGTATAATTTCAGGAATTCATTTTTGAAAAAACAAAGACAATGTCGGGTATAAATTTTCAAAAAAACGGGTACTTTTCCAAAGCCTGGCAAGGACGTCATCAGTGTGTGGCCAGGTATGTCTCCACCACACTCTTTTCAGGTCCATATTTATTTATTGTTAATAAAAAACGGTTTAAAAATGGTTTCTCGTACTTCTCGGCATTGCATTTAATTTTTAGTTAGTCCACACCCCATTTTTATACAGCTGGCCCCACCCCCTGAAGCTTGGTCCATGCCCAAAACAAGATAACAATGAGAGATACAGCGCCTTATTTTTCTCCCAGTTTCTAAAATTGTTTTACTATTTTTTAGATTTTGTTTGTCACTTTAAAAATATGAAATACAGAACCATAAGATCCATCAGACACTCTGCACTTGAAACAAATCATTTGAGAAAAACAAAAAGAAAGTCAAAATTTAACATTTACTTGACTTAACAGATCTTTTAAATGGTCTTACTTCACTTTGCAGATAAAGTGCAAATTATCACTTGGGTCAAAAGATTTAGAAGAGATTATCTTATTCAGATATTCGTTTTCTTCAAGTTTCTTGCGGTATTACTAAATACCAAATTGGTCAATTTCAATCAAGTCTTTTAATTTACACTGAGAGGGTTAAAAGTCTTTGCTTAAGGTCAAATATTACTCTGACTGGAATCGAAATTTTCTGGTTTTGATTGAAATTTCCTGGTCAAAACAACAAAGTAAACGATTTTCCAGACACCACTTCTTGCTAATTCTTCACATGTTTTTTTATGTGAACAGCTAGCATCAGTCCGAGGTTTTTATGCATTTTAGCCTAAAGTGTTCCTTATCTTTGTTGAAATTCTCTGCCACTTCGTTGCAATTTTGTTATGTAAGCAGGCTTTTTAAGATAAGTGTAGTCTCGCAGGCCTACTTATGTTGATTAGTCTTTTCCAATTGGTCTTTTCTTATAAGAAGCTTTTTATAAGAAACTCACTGGTGAAACCCACGAAAATCCAAGAAACCCCTACCAGTGAATAATATAAGAAAAACCAAATTAAATAATCATAATTTTTAGTGAAGAGCGCATAATGCTTAATGATTTTAATAGAGTGGATGTTAGATGATTGATTCAGATTTTTTATCCTGTACAATATATACCCAGTTTGTGTTGAAAAAAAGTATGCATAGTAAAGTAGCGGAATTTTTCCATATACAATTAGGAAACTTTTAAGAAACTTTTACTTGTGAAAATTAGTCAAAAATTAAGAATAATTTACTGGTGGAGCCTTAGCCAGGTTTCTTATAAAAAAAAAAAACCTGTATTACAGTGTACACGAAGTAAAGATGATATGTGTTTAATTATTATGCCGTGATTTAAGCAGAAAATTGAGCATATTTTTAAATCTTACTTTTTGTTTTTCAAATCTCAGTAAGAGCTGGCTTGGTTCTCGTGTGTTTCTTTTTCCTGTGGCAAATTCAAGCCTGGTGTTTCTTATAAAGGTTGTTCTCTTAAGAAAAGGTATACTTATTGTTGCATAGCATTATAATTTTGGCTTTGATTCATACGATAGATTTTCGTTCATGCTTTATCATCCATTATCGTCTGTTATTTGTTTTGTAATTAAAATTAATAACTCTAAATAAAATATATTAACTTGTTCAATAAAAATAAAGAGTACTAGTAACCCAAAAAATAGTGGAACTTGATAAATTCTACAGTTAAAAATTGTTTTCAGTGAACATTTTATGATTTAAGTTTTTCCACAAGCCTGCATTTCAATAAAATAGTAATTTCGTATCTTTAAATGACAAAATATGCGAATGCTGGATGGCCTATCTCACGAGATATTAAAATACGATAAAAGTAAACACAAAATGTTGAGAGCATAGAAATGAATTTCACATTGTGAATGAAGACATATATACACATGAACACCTACCAAATACATCTAATTTATATTTACAATTCTACGAATGTCAAGATGTTTAAACAAATTCATTGTTAGTCAGCGTAAGTCAACAAAAACATTGCATCTCCAAAAAGAAGACAACTTAACTATTACAGCAAGCGAGAACTCTAAATTCTTTAATTTTATGTAATGATAGAATCATATAGTGGTTCGCTTTTCTTTGAAAAGTGCCTTTTATTGACAAAGTTTGTCCAGATTAGCTTAAAAAAAATAGTTACTTTCTTCGGATAACTTTTTTATTATTTATACGTACCATTAATATTTATTGCCATACTAAAAGTAAATTTTGAGTCATCATAATACTTTGCAAAGATAAAACAATCCTAAATTTTATTTTGGATGCAATATTTCGAATCACTAAATATTTTGTTTGTTTTCAAACTCACGTTGTTTTAAAACAAATTAGATCCTTTTAAGGATATAAATCATCACGGCCCACAATTCCCCAACACAGAGAGTTAAGCTTAAAATATAGGTTCTTTAAAATATTTATTCTTCATAAAGTCCCCAATTCCCCATCAAAAGTTATTTTGCAAATAGCTGCAATTCTCTGTTGTTATGTAATTTCGATGTAAATTATTTTTAAACCAAATGTAAAAATTAAATCAACACATTTTTCTTTTTCCAATAAAAAGGTGTGTTCAGAACCGGAGTTGGACGGATTTAACACAAAATTTCCAGTACTCTACGTACATTACACAACTCTTAAAATTAATTCGTTAAAAATAACGACAAATTAGCTAAAAATTCCACTAAGAAAGCATTAAACTGAAACCTATTAAATATGTCTCTACGAGAAAGGTTTTGCTTTTATGACATTATGAATAATCTTAGAAGCTAAATTTCATATACAAGTCTTGAATTGCTCCATGGTGTAGGTCATTAACGTAGTGTTCCATGGTGTACACTGGTAGTGTAGTATTCCATATGGTAGCGTAATGTTCCACGTTGTACACTGTAGTATCACATTGATAAGCGTAGTGCTCCGTGGTGCACACTGATGATGTAATGTTTTATAGTGTACAATAGTGACGTTTTCAGAATCTCAACTTATCCCATTTCTAACATAATGTTCCATGGTACACACTTGTAACGTTTCCAGAATCTCAGGTCATCGCATTGGTGAGCGTGGTGCTCAATAGTGTACACTGGTGACTTGATCAGAATTTGAACTCATTACTAATCTTTTAATAAGAATATTCTAATCCAAAATCATCTTTGCTTGTCTAGTGGAACCTTAGTTCAATCTATTTGGTTCAGTCACAGTCGTGATTGAATCTTACCCAAAATGCAATGTAGAAAACTAACAGTCAGCAATTTAAAAATCTTCAAGAGGATTTCATGGCGACATAACTGGAGTACTGGAGATTAGATCATATAGTAATGATACAAAATCTTCGAGATGAGCTTACCAAACATGTGTCTCTTGAGATGATCTGCCACAGCAAAATATTAGACCAAAACGAAACAGATATCTTAGATATATGTCATATTCTCCAGGCCACAAATCGTGTTGGGCGAGGTGAATCCTCTGCGCAGCATTTCAGCAGGACGGAATCCAGCACAGCTTCAGTTAAACTGACAGCAGGAAAGCCAAATGAAATTCATGGCAATATTAACTGTATTCTGGAGTTTCAGAATCTGATAAGATTTCTGTTTGAGTTGATGCTATCGTATTTTCATCTGTTTCACCTGTAAGAAAGGTTTTCAACGCTTGAAAATTTTGACAACAATTTCGTAGCATGCATGCAGACCCAATTATTCCAAAGAAGCTGTGATCTGCACGCAGACTATGACTTATGGGCACATAGAAGAAACATATGTAGCAAAATGGGTTAGAAAAAACAAGACTTTAAAAGCAATACATGAACGTATATATACACTGTTTTATATGATACAGGAAAAATTAAAAGTGTCTCCACATTTTTTCTTGTGCTTTGTTTCAAAAATCCAAAAAATGTCTCCAACACAAAATATTGCCATTAGGTATAAATGTAAAAATTAGATTTCAAAATTAGTTTGATACAATCTTCCTCCCAAGAACCTTAAATCGTAATGTAATATAGTAGAGATTAAATTAAACTTTGTAACTTTCAAAGAACTTTTGATAAATTTAGAAGGTTTAATGAAAACATTTGCAGAATAAGTAATAGAATAAAAAGAGCTTACAAATAAATTTCGGAATATTCTTTACAAACATTTGTTAATTCGATGCAAGTTAGAAACAGCCTTACTAATGCAATTAGCAATCGTTGCATTCTTGAATTCGATTCATTAAAATAAATTAAAAGTAGCGTACTAATATTTTATCAGTTAGCAAAAGTAGCTATATCCCATATTTAAATGGGGGCATCCATAAAATAGGTAGGCATTGAGAGGGAGGGGGGGTAAATGGAAAGCATACAACTATTGATATTGTAAAATTTCTCTATTGTTCTTTTGCATGCAAGGGGGAGGGGGTAAAGAATAGTCAAAGTAGTGCGTGCGTACTTTATGGATGTCCCCAAACATTGATGCATTTCATATTTTATACCACACATATATTCAACTTGAAAGAATTTTAAATTTTTAGTTTTCTGTTTCAAATTGATAAAGTGATAAAAATTCTTCAGGTAAAATAGTTAAATGCAATTTTAACACGGAAAATTAAGCAAAAACAACTGTGTACATAGTTTTAAAATGCTGTTTTTAAATTTCCACAATATGTATATATATAACGATTATTTTAGAAATAAAAATCCCCAAAAATCTGACACATTTGTATCTAAGTGTTTTAACTGCTTGAAGCTAGTTCAAAACACCTTAAAGCCCAAATTAAAAAAGAAGATAAAATTTGAGAAAATAATGAATAAGTTAGTATTTTCTTTCTCCTCAAAAACGCAGCAGACCCAAAATATTAACGAAAAAGGTGCAACATAATTATGTTTCAGATTTCATATACAGTGGCGTTGGAACGAATTTCATATTGGGGGGGGGGGATGTTAACAAGAAAACTGAGAAATGCAATGTCACCTTTATATTGTTTCTTCAAAACCTAACCTAACGAACAATTTGTTGAAAATTATTTCCAACGCCACTGATATATATATATATTTGAGGAGGATACATTGAGGGGAATACCCTCCAAGCATGCAGTAACTCCCTGGACATTTAAAGAGGGTGGCCTTTCAAGGACCATCCCAGCCTACAGTAGCAGTCTGGAAATTAAATATAATGAATACTATTTTTTCAACAACGGTATTATAAAACAAACTACAAGAAAAATCTTACCAGAAGTTAGCGTTGAAATTTCATTATCCTGTAGTGTTAAATGAAAAGGTATGTCGTGTGATTTTTCGATCATTTCAGAATGATTTGATTCTTTTCCCAATCTATATGACTCCAAAAGCAGACCTGTGGGTACTTCCCCATCCGTGGCTGTGGTAGGCCCAGGTGGAACAACAACTATTTCTCCATTTACCATACGTAAAGTTGGTCGTGAGTAGCTTGAAGAATAATAAAGGTCTGGGCTATGCGGTCCTGAACGACGCTTTGCACTTATGTACCTTCGCAGAGTATAGAATGATGATTGGTAACTAAAAATATATATATAAACGGTATGAATAAAAGAATGTGTGATCAAATAAATAACTGCAAATTAATGTTAAAATTAAAAAATTATCAGTAAGAAAGTAAAAAAGTAATGTATATATATATATATCAGAGCTGGTTTATAAAATAAGAAATAAAGCTGAAGTTGAAGCTGGAACTAAGTATTGAGAAGAAATTAGAATTACGTCCAGAAAATTGTCAAAATTCTCTACACTCAAACCTTCCTTATATTAACTTAATTTACCTTCCTACTAACTGCAAACCTTCCTTAATTTAACCGCCAAGGCATGTCTTGGGTGTGATCGATCGCATTTTGTTTTGTTTTTACATTGCTCTTACAATTTTCTATCCTCCTTCCCCTTCGCCATATTTAATGCTCGGTCACTAAATTGTTTTCCTTTGTATTAAACCCTGTCACTGACCGTGCAGCTGCATAGTAATGTTACCTTACGTCGGGACTGGAGCAAGTCAAAACAGGATTGTATCGTATGAAATAAAAATGAAACAAAATAAACACTTACCCCCTTTCTCTTCTGCAAAGGAGAAACAAAAGGAAAACGTTCGTGATAAATAAAGCAGCAAGGACAACACCAAGTGAAACGACAAGGCTTTTTGAACTGTCTCTTTGAGCAGCCACTGAAAACAAGTTATGAAATATATCAGTTATTTGCAATCACTTCCCAACCAAAGGCATTAAAAACAAAAGAGAGGACAACACTTTCGAAGCGTTTCTTTCGAACTCGCTTTCAGCAGTAACGATAAACCTAATACTAACGATAAAATATTCATAGATATATATAATATATATTCCTAAATATGAAAAATATACTCATAGATAATAACATATCGGACATTTAAAATACGTTGAATGTATGGACTTAATAAAATGAAGCAATTGTAAAATGTACGAAAAAGCAATAAAACGGCGTCCAAAGGGTAGTCATCATTATTTTATGCACTTGAACCCAAGACAAGACAAATAAATTATGTTTTCGTTGGCTTGTTTCTTCTGAGCCTTGGGACCTCTCTGTATCCATTGGCCATATTGATATTGTGTTTATTATTCCCAACGCAAAGTTAAAGGTCAGCCTTATCATCTCATGATTAAAATCACCTCTATTTTCATAAAATGACCAATTTAAAATATCGGAACAATCTCGAAAAACAGGAAATATCCAAGTTATTGTTTCAGCTTTTAAACAATGTTTGAATGCTTGAATCGGTTAATCGCAAAATTTTATATAATCTACCAAAGAGGGGAACTATTTTTTGGGGCCCCGGTATTTATCCTACCTTTTTCAGCATCAATTAAAGTTAAAGTTTGTGATGGATTGCATGGCACTGTTTCTTCTATATTATTTGATTCGTCCCCCTTATCATCATTCCTCTTCACATCGGCAGTGGCTTTTATAACATGAGTAATGTAACTTTTCGATGCCGCAATACTCGTTGCCTGTATTGATTTGTATATCGTCTTTGTGTTCGTCTTCGTGATAGTTTGTATTTTCGTATCACAAATGCATTTTAGAGGCTCATCTGTTACAGTGGGGATTTTTGGAGGAGGAATTGGTCGGATGCATGGTTGTACAAGTGTTACTGTTGTTGGTATGCATGGTCTTGAAGGTTTTATCAATGGTTTTGCTGTTACGGAACCTAAAAAACAAAAACAAAAATTAGTAAATATTTCATAAAAAAAAAGGTAAATTATAACCTTTTTCTGCTCCAACATTAACCAGGCCCAGTCTCAGCTTCAAAATATCTAGTGACCTTTGCTTGATTTTCATTCTGCACGAAAAGCATTAGTCTTTAACTTCTTTTGTGAAATATTTATTTTAGACCAATGACACGAGGGTTACAAACAGGCCCTTTTTAAGCTATACCAGACTTAGACTCAGCAAAAAAAATTTACTTTACTGAAAAGTAATTTTTTTACTGGCTAATAATTTTTAGGCTAGCAGCTACAATTATTTTGTGGCTCTAATCACAGAGCTGCTTTGTAGTCACATGGCGATTTCCATGTCTATCATTGGTTCCAGGCCTTTTTTAACCGTGTAAACCATATCCAAATGGCTAACGTTTCAGGATTAACGTCAATGCCACAAAAATTCCCATTATTCATAATTCATTTAGCTCAGCCTCGTTTCAAGAAAACGTTTTAGTTAACCAATCGAATCAATCTATTTCTAGCTTCTGCAATTTGATTGGTGTGACAAAAAGTTGTTGCAGCTGTCTAACGTTTCTTTTGTATGGTTACGGTCGCTTGTAGGCGTTCAGCAATACACCTTTTCAACTAAGCGACCTCGTATTGAAAATTTTCAAAATTTCTTTAAATTTCTTCAAATGGCATTTTGGACCGCAGATTTGGATGTAGCTGTTAAACATTAATTTAGATACAAATTTTTATAATTATAGGGTTCATATTGTTGATGTTGGGACGATATATAGTTTGAAAAACTTCCAAAATTCTAAACCTATAATGAAGCTATACGTTGTGTGTGAGCGAAAAATGTCGACAACAACTGGAATCTTTGGCGCCGTTCTTTGGCCAGATTGTGGATAATTTAGCATTAGCTGAATTGCTAGATTTTCTATTGTCGCCTAAAATCAATATACGGTAAAAATTTCATGTGTATATTATGTATTCTCTTCACGAATTTCATCAACAATTCTATGAGATCGAATGCAGCATCATCAACGCTGAAAATATTTAGCAAATTTAAAAAATATATTGATTGCAAAATATCTATAGTTTTGCTGGTGAAACAAATGTTTAGAATTTCGGCCCCTTCAAACGAAATATGTTTTAAGTTCTCTGCCAAACAAACAACTAAACAAGCAAGTGCATCAGTGTTTTCTCCAGTGACCACAGAGTGACCAAATTCACGAGCAATGCATAAACAAGCACAGGGTTACCGAATGCATAAACAACGTCATATTATTTTTTCCTAATTTTTCATCAGAGTAGAAAGGCGCTTTCTATTTACTGCTTGTTCCTATTTATAAAGAATTTTTAATTTTATCTGTCAGATAAATTAAAATCAGATTAAGAACAATTTCGTGTGAGTCTCCAGACTATCTGGTGACATAAATTTGATAACAATTTTAAAATTAAATTGCTTAAATTTAACAAGTGCTTCTCAAGCAGTAATAACTAATAACACAGATTTGAGAACAATTCCTTAAATAATTTTAAGAACAATGCCTTCGAATCCTCGAAAACCTTATGCTAAAAATTATATCTTATTTCATTATGCAAAAAACTATACATCTGCTTGCGTTAAAAAATTATGCGAAATAGATGTTTTTGTTATCAATTTAAGATTTATGGATATATGATAAATGGATAACTGAAAAAAAAAATTTAAAACAATTGATTAACTAAACCTCTGTTCTCTATTGTTTTGAGAACAATAAGCCCCCCAATCCTGAATGGCACTGTATATAACTGTATAACTGTAGCTTGTTAATAATAACTAGAAAATAACAAACAAAGACTCACCTGGGTAAATAACAGACGCTCCCATTTCCCTCCAACGTGCCTTGAATCCAATATCAACATTGCTGAGTGCATCAGATACAAATATAAGCTTGATTTTATTTGACAACGACACATAATTCGGAGGTTTATTGTGGCCACAATACCGTCTTGTTAGGGAACTAGCTCCTGGCTTAGTTTCTTCAATGTGTACATGGTCATAAAGGCATTTCTTGTTTTTCTCAAGATAAAAATCTGTAAAGTTGACTTGTACAGTGTTGAACTGGTCAACAGAAATTGTCCATATTACTGTTGTATTTAGGGGATAATGGTGTGGATAATTTGGAGAAGCAATCGTTCCAAATTTTCCATATATTTTGTGATGAAATTCTGAAGAAAAAGAGAAATACTGTTATTGCTCTGTTTTGACAAAATGTCGTGACAACCAGAAATTATGACTATGAATGTAAAAATAGTCATGTGAAGCTATGTTACTAGACAAATGCCCATATTTTGTAAAAAAATTAATGATTAGGTCCTGTGATTCAATATGCACCCAACCTCGTACCCAGGGCTATTTGATACAGAGTATTTCTTCTGAATGAAATAGCCCTGGGTGCGAGGTTGCCATAATATCGCAATATCTTAATTATTCATAATATCACAGACAAACACAAAATAAATTAAAAATCCCAATTACATAAAATATGGCGTCAGAAAGCTTGTCAAAAATCAAATGTTTACATGGAATACAAATTTGGGCAATAGGAGAAGAAAAACAATTGTTGACATAAAAAGGAAACAGAAAGAAAACAGCAGTAATCATAAAACACATCGAAATTTTCATAATTCATGTCAGGAAGTGTACAATGATGACTTTATTCCTGCAAATGTCAAATAATGTTCAAAAGTCGGAGGCTGTCACCCATGAACAATAAATCTATATTTCCATTAGTCTCCATTTGTGGAAATTCAAATAAATTGTTTTTGTTAAAACAATGATATCAAATATATGTTGTCATAAAAATGTCCTCTGACAATTTATGGACCATTTAGAACGGTTGTTGGAAATATCGAGAAAGGGGCCTATCATACAACAATACATCTAGAAACAAAAAAAACATTACAAACCGACCGCCATTGGCCACGAAAAAGCTAATAAACAAAGTGATATTTGTATAAAGTGTATTATGTAAACAGGTAAATGTGTACAATATGTACAGCAAGGTGAAATACGAATACACGAAATATGTATAATACGTATTACAACAATGTGAATTATGTACAACGTAAAATTCATTAAGCTGCCTAAAGTTAATTTCCAGACAGCGGTAGACCTAATCTTTTGAGAGAGAGGGAGGGAGCAAAACCAGTCAACCGAACGCCCTTATAACCCCCCTACGAACCACGAGGGCAATCTTTGATGATCATTGCTCCCTAAAATAAAAATGAACTAAATTTTTTTGATTTGGTCGATTCTTTTTCTTTTCTTTTTAAAATTTAATTATATAATGGTGCATGCTGCTACAGATGCTGGGCACCAAAAACATGATTTAAAAAAAAACACATGCTCTCCAAAATCCTAGCCTGCGTGCAGACTGAACTGGTCTTTTTCATTAGGAACATTTACTGGTTTTGTTCATTAGGGAAATTTAAAACCAGCTGAGTCTGCACGCAGGCCACAGCAGACCCTTCTTGGTTCATAAATTTCAACAAAAGGTGTCTATAGATAGCTCCGTGTGAAAGCACATTTCTACTACGTTTTTGGCCAAAAACTGAGACACAAAACATTTATGATAAGCAAATCTTGACATTCTTCCAAATGGGCTTAATGAAAAATGTTGATATGCAACTAATGGCAGTCGCCAAGTAATATTGTCCTTTTTTATTCAATGTTTGCCAAGCGTAGGAGGCTTGCTTTGCATTGCCAATTTAGTGCCTCAACGTCACGAGCATTAATGCATTTTTAACAGTTTTTAAACTTCATGGCCTATTTGATCAAAATAATTTATTATCATCTAAATTTAATACAACAGTCAACAGCTTGTTGAGGTTATCCAAATTCCCAAAAAAAGGTTTTGAAGTCCAAAACACAGACTGCAAAATTGCAGAAGTTGTTTCATTAAAAAAAAAACACAGCAAACATTCCAAACATGCGAGCAAAATTTGCGCGCGCTTTAGGCAGACACATCTGCACTTCGCCGTTTTGTTATCATAAGATCACGAGCCATGTGTGATTGATCAATCTTGCGATATGGCGTGTTATTTCATCGAATTTTCATTGTGTTCAAATTCGAGTGCGAATGTTCGTACCAGATAAGAATCTAAATTCATTTTATTTCATGACTAAGCAAAGCTAATCCCCATTTTGATATTTTAAAATTGTTAAGTGATGTTCAATTCCGGATTAAGAATAAGCCCCTGCCGATCTTTTGACTCAATTGGCAATTGCAAAAGGTCTCGTTGCTTCTTTTTCACTGTATGTCCCTACAATCTTTCTTAAATGAATTACCGACAAGTACAATTGTATTTGGAGAAAATTGGCGTCAATTCTTAAAATTTAATTTTATCCAAAGAAACAAAATAATCAAGGCGGAATCTTGTTAAGAAAAGTGCGCAAGTAATTTCGCAAGTTGGAAGTCTATTTGTTGTTTTATCTTTTAAACGTGTCTCGATTGTAAACAACAAAAAGTCCAATCAGGAAGAAGAACATACACACAGCCTTTTGTTCAAGTTTTTCAGGCCACACTTTTTCAGGAAATTGTAATGTTAATCTGGTTCAAGAGTTTCCAGAAAGCATGCTTTCTTCGTAAATGTACAATTTCTTTACGAAGAATGAAAGCCTGTGGAGATCAGTTGACTGAAAGAAGGTCATTTAGTCAAAAACTAATTTGCTTTTCCTGCTAACAGTTAGCTCTGTTTAGTAGAAGGATGTGATTTTAGAAAGAAGGAAAGTAGGGTGGAGAATTGGTGAAAAAACTGTTATTTTGGAAAAGAAAATAAGTGAAATAAATGTTAGAAAAAGATGTGATTTTAGGAAGGCAGAAAGAAAAGTGGTGAGATAATAATTAATGTTGTGAGGGACGGAGGGAGAGAAAGAAGAAAAGAAAGTGGGTAAAAATAAATTTTCATGCACCTGCAGAACATGGCGATTATCAAGAGAAACATTTGGATTATCTTTTGGCGATAATTTCTTAACAAAATTTCACAATGACAACAACCAAATACTGTATATCAAATTCTCACTGAGAAACACCGCGCGTTAAACATCTGCATAGCCAAGGCCAAGCAACGCTTTTAATCTTTTTGAAGATGTGTAAAAAGTTTTTAAGTTTCGAAAAAAGAGAACAAAAACCTTGTTTTCACCACAAATTGACGAACATTTTCAGTAAAATGTTTCCTCAACACTCGATAATACGTTAATTCTTTTTCCAGTCGAGTTGGCATGTTAGCATCCCGGGGGGGGGGCG
>JAYJMH010090366.1:19478-58417 GCA_036873815.1 Phacellophora camtschatica
GTTTTGGGATGTTTGCATCCCATCCCCCCCCCCCCCCCCACACACAGACCCAGACTGGTAAGTTTGTCATGCGCAGGCAATAACTTGCCCGCGCAAAATGAAATAAACGAAGGTTTACGTCACAAATCTATTGTTCACTTGCCCGCGCACTTCACAAACTTTCCAGTCTGGACAGACACTAAAATTTTTAACCATTTTGTAATGTACACAAAATCAAGAGGCGAACTGGCCTACTTTCCATGGCTCGAGAAAATTCCTGTAAGGGCCAAAAGTCTGATAGACAGCCGCAGACAAAAACAAATTCCATAGACTAAAACAAATTTCAGGGTGGGAATTTACTGCAACTGGTGTTTACAAACGAAGATGAGTTTGAACAATTGCTGGCTGAGTGTAGAAAGCCATTCTCTACAGCGTTTTGATTTTGTGTGCAGCATCACCTAATGCCCTTGCTATAAATGCAAGCAACAACGTCGAGCACTACTTAACATGCGGGGAATGGCATTGTCTCATTATTCAAATACAGGCCACAGGTTATGAATCAAAGTTTATACCAAGGGTCATCGATCATAATTATTTAACGTAAATTGCCAGCAATGCCCTTGCAGGTTTAAAAGACATTCAGGGTGTTTTCGTTTCTTGTTCTGGGCATGTTTATCATTTTTCTGAATATGTTGAATTAACAAAGCTGCAAATATTCCCTTAAAATGCCTTATTCATATCTTGGATTCATAGTATTCATGTTTTCTTTCTATAAGAAACCAGGCTAAGTATCCACTAATTATGACAATATTTGGTCAATTTTCACTTGTGAAAGATTCTTAAAAGTTTCTTTATTTTCTATAAAAAATATACGTTTTTCTTACTATGCATTCCTTTTTTCAACAAAAACATTACGAAAACTGGGTATACATTGTATAGGATAAAAAGTCTTCACTGAATTAATCAACTAACATGTCCACTCGATTAAAATCATTTTAAGCATTATGTAATCTTGACTAACAATTTCAAAAGTTTCTTACATTTTCGTGGGTTTCCCCAGTGAGTTTCTTATAAAAAAGTGTATTCATGTTTTATGTCTGCTGAAAAAAGCAAACATATTTCTTGTATTAGAATATCTTCGTGAACTTCTATAATTTAGAAGACTTTCGGCGATTTCTTTTTAAGTGCTAAGCAACGAACTTTAGGAAAAGTAAAGTTTTTATCTGATCCCCATCGATTAATAATAATAATAATAATAATAATAATATCATATTTATACAGGTTAAACTTGTTCAACAACGATGTGCTGTTATCAATCAAGGACCTGTCTAAAATGTATTCTTCTCATTTTACCTGTCCAACATTCTGTGTTTTTATTTATGTCACGAAATACGGAATGTAGGACAGGTAGAATGAGAGAAATCAAAATAAGAATAAAATAAAAACTTTACTTTTCCTGAACTCTTTGGTATTATGTGTATACTTTTTGGAAAATAAGAATAAACAAAGAAAGAAAACAAGAAGATAAAAACTTGACTGAGTAAAGCTGGGGTACAAAACGTAACAAATATTGAGAAGGAAGCTATTGATACCCACAAACAGGGCACGGGAAGTGTGGCTGCAGATCAAGTTCTTGTTTTCACAAATATTAAAAACGAGGCTGCTTATCTCCACATAACATCAGAGCCTTTGTTATATCCACATCACAGAAGGGTGAACGCTAATCGAATTTAGGAGCGCAAGAGCATGTGTAGTTGCTTGTCGTTGTGGTGTATATATTTTATTCGATTTGATCCGTCAAGGGCAAGCAACGCTCACATTCAAATATCCTTTGTTTAAATTTTTGCATCAAGGTTCCTTCCAAGTTTCTTAATTATTTGTAATGTTCCTGCCTATACCCGTCCCTCGTTATTCTATTCTTATCATCATTGCACTGAATTAAATATTACACCCCATATCCCTGTGATTTGCTGCAGGCCTATATTTAATACTTAAAATTACCGATTTGTTCAGGCATACGGCCTTGACCTTGCAAACGTGTTGAGGCATGCCATCTCGGTGTTCCAGTGCCCATAGGCAGAGCATTGCTTGTCAGGACTGGCGCCAAATAAAATAGAATTCAACCGTTGCTATTAGCTAATAACCAACAAATTAGAAAATTTATGGCCTTTACAATAAAACAGCTTTGAGGCTATGTTAATAACCAAACAAGCGGCCAAAATGGCGGCTAGTTCTTGCTCTTTAAACAAAAACAAACGTTCATAAACATTTTTGACACATGTTTGCGGATCAAACAATGCCTTGTTTTTTTCTGTAGTAGATAAACAAACTAGTCCAAAATAATTATTTGTGCTCATGATTAAATTTAGTGATAAATAATAACGGCGATACCTCTTTCAGATGAATGCATACAAGTCAGCAGCTGCATTTCGCATCACAAATCAAAACGGCTTTAATAAAATCTTTAACACGAAAATCGCTTGAAAAGACTTGGACACAAGATGTTAATCCTAATAGCTCAAATTTTTTAATCAAAATTCTGTCGGCATAATTTTTTCAAAAATCTAAAGTAACAAGTAAACGGCCTAACACATTCTAAGAAAAACTAATGCCTACTTTAGGCACATTGCTGTAAACTGTGAACGGTATTTTTACGACAGCATGATTCAAATGCTGTATGGAGCATTGTATGTCATCGCGCTTCGTTCTTGAAATAATTTTAATTTGAAAAGATTACACAGAGTGAATTGTTCTTAAAGAGTATGACATTTAACGTTGCAAACTGTTGCAAACGGTGCATGTGGGTTCCAGTCCCTTTTCCGGGTTGCAGTAGATTGTACAGCCTTTGCTGAAGAGTTGGTCAAGTCCATAAATAAATGAAATGAATGAATGAGCACGGTTGTGATCAGAAAGTAGAGATACGTGATTTTAGGACTTGAATGATAAAACAAATATAGATGGTTCCTGGAATAAATTGTGTTGAACATATTTGTTGTACCCTACAAATACAACACCTTATCACATGCTCTCTCTTGTGCGTTGACCCAAAGCATTTTTTGCGGCGTTGAGAATCTTGCAAATGAAATTTATTGTACCGCATTTTGCTGCAAGAACAAGATCGGCGCGTAGATAAAAATCTAAAAATCTGATTTCAACCGAAAGCAATAGTAATGTGCCTTTGCATTTCTATATCTGCAAACTTGCCCAAATCTGATTTCATGTATTATGGCAAAGCGTGCCAATTTGTAAAACCACAAAGCTTACAAACGGAGAGCCATGTTATCACAAAAATTTCATCTTTAACAAAAGTAACTAAAATTTGAGTTTTTACGAGTCACGTTTGTCATTTGTTTGTTTATCGTGGCATCTTTGATGGTCAACTGAACCTGATAAGAAAATGAAGGTCATACTGAACACGGATGAATCAGCATCTCCATGACTCAACTCTCGCCATCTAGCATGAAAGTATTTCTTGTTCATATGAAGGAAACGCCAGCCCTCCCAAAGCTAGATCCCTGTGTTGAGTACCCGAGATCTCACCTATATTGGGAGGGCAGGAAAGTTTCAGTATAAATGCAACAAAGAAGAGAAGTGTAATAACGCTACACATGCGTATCATCAGAGATGATCAGAGACTTCTGAGAAGTGACATTACTTTTCTGAAACTGCTCTCATGGCCTCTTCAACGGGAAGAAAATTCCCATAAACGTAACGTGAAATTCAGCCCTCCAAGGAAAGCTGGCTTGTCTCCATTATATACAGAGCCTTAGCCTTGGTGTTGATATGGGGGTAGGTCTATCACAAATTGCAAAAAATAATTACTTTAGATTTTCTTGTAATAAATCTATTGCATTTGCAGCACGAACATTTTTGCCTATTTCCTATGGGTATCCTATATCTGTCGTATCTGAGCGAATGTGTAATATCGTATCTAGATGCAGCTGTCTTTTGAGAGTACGAGAGAAACACTCGAATAAGAGATAGCAAAAGTTGATGAGTTGATATGTAAAACCATCTGGTATACTCTCTTTCATCTTGCCGGTTCCGCAGAAAACACAAATGACATAACAAGAAAATTTCAGACGTTTAAATTTTGGACGTGCAAATTTTGGACGTGCAAATTTCATGCCAAATACTTTTAAACAAATTATTTTGGATAAAAAAAATGCAATAAGCAATGTCTTGCTGTAACAAAGCCATTTTAGACTCGATGATATTTAGACAATTCTAAACTTAAAGGTGTCCGAAAAAGGTGTCCGAAAAAATTAATAGTCGATGCGTATAATAATAGTTTCTTCATTGCAGACAGCCTTGCATGTGACGTGCTAGATCCAGACCTTTTAACCTTAAGTATGGAAAGTTTCTACTTTTCAGAAAAGCGTAATTTACCATAATTCACTGTCGATACGATCAACGACAATAGCAGAAGAATTACGATTACGATTTGTGAATGTGAAAACCAGACTTAGCAGTGATTAGAAAAATTATAACTTCACTCTCCTCGCTTTCCAAGCTTCGTTAACAACTGGTAAACTAATATCGTGTGTAGAATATGTAAAGGAATATTATAATGGCATTAGAATCTTGCCAGATCTGGTAAAAATCTCATAACGGCCAAGCGGGAATTACGAAAGAAGCAGCAAGGAAACGATTGATCATGCAATGAGTATAATTGTAAACCAGACTATAGGCCTAAAACCGACTGTGGCGCTCTCATAGCCCATATTATCTCGCACAATGAAACCAATGAAACTGGACAGAGATCCTGGGAATCAGACTGAAAAAAATACCAAAGATTTTAGCATTGGCATTAGCATTGTATTTGGATAAGTTAGGTAAATCTGTTTACTGTGATAATACCTGAAGCATATGAAACGTCGGCAAACAAATACCTCACCGAGAAATAGATAATAACAGAAAAGAAATCTCTGACGTGTAAACACCTACAAGCTGATAAATCCATTAGCATAGAATACAATTTAAAAACTGCAGCAGGATTACTGAATCTTTTACTAAAGATACCATGCCAAGAAACTGTGATCGTCAGATGTGCACGACGTCAATTTGTATTCAAATATTTGTTTATTTTCAAACGAAGAAACTTGCACGAGTGAACTTTTCATTTTGGAGAATTTACAGCGGGATTGCTGATTTCTTTTCATTTTAAATTTTATCGAAGAATTTGTTTTTGTCTGGAAATTTGTAATTCATTTACACCCTAAAATTAGTGTCTCTGTCAGAATCGAAACAAAATATATTTCCGAGCTAGAAACATTATTTTTCATCGAGTTTAGCTCATTTTAGCTCATCGAGCTTACTTTTCATCGAATTTCGGCCCCCTATTTTCTTAAACTCGGTCCAGACTCCTAACTGGAACACAACTGACGACAACTACCAAATGACAGCCAGAATATTCATTCTCCAGTTACAAAAGTATACAGAAAACCCTGCAGTTTCAGACAAATTTTAAGCCCTTAGATTATACGCCCATTTTCAACGATTTATAGTCACAAAGGGGCTTTTAATTTAATAATCCAATTATATTAATGACTAATCTTGATTCATAAAAAGAAAAGAAAGAAATATAATTATTCATCAACATCATATTTTTGAATGCAGAGAATCTGAAAAACACCCTTCCAAGTTAAATCTGCGGAACATAGAATTTCGAAACTGTATTTCACGGAAAGACGAAGCATGCCTATTTCAAGGAAAGACGAAGCATGCCGTTGCCACGGTATGCGGAATTTTTTACGAAGTTTGCCAGGAATGCAGAATTTACAAATAATTTCTCGCCTGAATGTGAATTTTCAGGGAATCGGCAATTCTGCGAATCGGCAATTCTGAACTCTTGGGGGAATTTCTCCAGAAAACACTAACAAATTGTCAAAAGTGTCAAATTGTCAAAGGACTTTTTGTAGTGAATTCCTAGTAAAATAGCCGTGGTCTAAAGTTTTGAATTTTAGCAAGTCTGTTGCAACGAAAAATGAACAAATTTCATTCGACCCCTCGGTCTGCTTTCCTGGGGCCTCGTTTAAAGTATTATGCGGCTGTGCTCAGACTCCATTTTTGGGACCCTTTGGGAAGTTTGCACGGGAACTAAAAAATAGGCCGGTATGCCGCTGCTTAAAAATGATATTCAACAAAACAAAACCGGCTGCTATCACAGTTGAACTTCAGCACTGTTGGATTTAAATCGAATTGTAACAGACTGAAGTATTCACAATTTTGTTTGGAGATGATAAGAAATTATTAAACGATTACTGACAATAATTCTGAAACAGAAATTTCTTGTTAGTGTTTGGATTTAACAAAACTGATAATGACTCAAAGCTTGTTTTTGTAAATGTAATTATTAATTAATAAGAAAGCGAAATTTTGAATTGCTCTTTGAAGGACTTTGCCAGAAAGAATTAGATTGTTATTGCAAGTCAGAGTTATCCTGGAGTTATCATAAAACTCTGGTGAAAATGTCAAAATCTTTTCACCTTATGTTTCAGGCAACGTCTCAACATTATTCAATATTAAAATCTTTATTATACCTATTTATATCTAACTAACATCCTAGATCCTTCATTATGACTATGCTAACACTTATGAAAAGATAAATTATATGAAAAACACAACAAATAGATGGCTGCTTCCAAGACGATTCCATTTTAAGTGATAGTAGGTAATCTTGAAAAAATTTGTCAGCTCGTGAGAAATTTATATTTATGATGTCAAATGAGAACTTTTGAGCTAGAGATCATTACTTTCTTTAAACGTGCATTCAGGCTACGTGAACAGGAACCCATATACACCATACAGAAAGTCCGCCATTTTGGGAATTTTTCGAAAGTTCAAGATTTAATTTTTTGGCGTGAGATTCGGATTGGGAATGAAAAAGTTAGTAAATCTGTGAATTTTCATATTTTTTCCTAACTACAAATGATTTTATCAGCATTTAAACCTGGAAAGACTATAAGGGATTTGACCCCGAGCGTTTTTCACGATCAAATCCCTTCTAAATTCTCAAACTTTAAATTCTTGTAAAAATTCAGCAGCTAATGATAGGCATTTGAAAATTCACACATTTACTATAGGTTTTGTATGAGGAATCTGAATTTTACGTCAATAATTTCATTGATTTTCATTTCCAAATAAAAGGACATCGTTAAAGGCAATCATTGGTCAGATTCTATGCAAACATTTTGCACATGTTAAATTATTGTGTAAAGATTAAATGTAATTTATGTTACCTTTGAACAAAACAAATTGATCAAAACGAGGCTATTAAAGTTTTATTGCTGCGTGCAAATTCAAGCAGGAAATAGTTTATACAGCACCCTGTTTGGCAAATGTACAACCTGCCATTAGATCAGTAATGGCCCCATTTAAAATATACCACAAAAATTCAAGTATGCTACAAATTTTCCAAAATGTCCACATAATTTTGAAAGGTTTACCAATGATGTCAACAGCCAAACACAGAGTGGGGGGATAGGATTTTCTTGAATTTTATTTTCTGGGAAAGAAAAAATTGCTTGCATTACCATGATTGACCTCTGTCAATCAGAAAATGTGATCATGTGTTTTGCTGAACCTGCTGAGTTTTTCAGGCAACATATTTCATGTTTTTAACGAAAACATAACAAACAATAAAAACAAAAAAAAACAGGCTTTGGAAAACATCACATTCGCTTGATTTGGGGAATACACTGGGGCAGTAATCCAAAATAACCCGCTAACAATCCCTATCTTAAAAGGCTTTAGATTACGTAATTTTAGATTATTTGAACAATTAATGACGAAGGTAATATGTCTCATGATTAATTAAATTTAAAACCATGACAAGGGGGCTGATTTGCTTTGGAATGTGCCAAGGGTGGTACCTTAAAACCCACAATGAAGAAGTTAATTTGCTATAAAATTTTGGCAGTGTGGTGCATGGGTTGTCAAAAACCATACTGATTGTTCGTGCGTACAAACTATGACTGTGGTTTTGTTCTTAGATGTTGTTGGAATTAATTTTTGCTTTTATGATTTGCTTTTATGAACTCAAATGTTGGCTCAGCGTAATGCGATAACTTGGATATACTGCAATAAAATCGTGTTCATTACTTTATATTTTTATGTTTTTATATATTCATAAATAAAATTAAATATTTACCCTGAGCAAGACTCACTAAAAAGATTCCTAATTGTGATTCCTGTTCCCTGGGTAGCCCTAGATGACCTTCAAATTAAAATCAACTCTTGCAAAAACTATTACTAGATGGTGTGGTAAATATTACATTTCTACGCTGTATATGTTATATTCGTATCCGTTACTGGCACCAACTACGTATGAACAGGTCATTCGACCCAAGAACAATCATCCTACCCAACACCAACAGCCTGTTTACAAGAGAGAGGATCGTTCTAAGATAATTCTAGGCCATTCTAGTGCCCAGGATAATTTGGTAACACAAAATCAGAGTAAAATTTGGGGCTTTCTTGTAGAAGGAAACACATACAGACCTGGAAGCGAATAAGTCGCATTACCTATAATGTGAACAGACCTTATAGCGTGATTGACAGTCTTTTTCGTTTTCAAATAACCAAAATGATTATGCTTCGCGAATCAAAATCGACAAAAATTGTAATAGTCACGGTTACCAAAACACGTGATAACAAAGGCAAGTCACGTGATCTCAAATTTGTTTTGGAACAGGTTATTTTTTGGAGCTGGTAGTTCTATTGTGTGAAAAAGTCAAGAGAAAGCAAGATAGTGAACATTCAGTTTCGAGAGTGATCCTCTCATCTTATCATCTTGATAGAGGGGGGGGGGGGAGAAGGGTGGCATTACACTGATGGTCCTAAAAATCCAGTGCCGGGTTGTACATTTTCACAAAAATAGTTTTGTTTCCTGGTTAAAATCTTGAAAAATCAATTTGTCGGAGGTTTTCGGAGGTAATGAAGTGCCCCCTCGGCATCTCCTTTTTATGCGTGCATTCTTGAATTTATAATCTCAGCTTCACAGGGTCCGATATTTACGACTACGGGGGGGGGGAGAGGAGGAGGAGAGGAGGAGGAGGGGCATCGTCTGCCCCTGCTGGCATGCACATACCAAACGATCCTTCCTCTTTGTAAACAACCTCGTCAGGGTGTCGTTTTCAAAGGTGTTCCATCCCCTTTTCTTTTAACAAAAATTGACAATGTTGCCAAGAAGGAGTATTAAAGTAAGTTTTTTTCTCCCAAAATATTATGGTTTGTATTCAGTGCTCCCTCAAATAGTATTAGAAAATTATGTTCAGTAAAATGGCAGAAAACTACAGTAAAAACCGGGGTATTGTCTCTTAAACGATAGGCTATTGTTTTACCTATTGTTCTCTTTAAGAAATCAGCCTGGAGGTTCTTAAAAGTGTGTTTCTTATATGCGGGTTTTTACTGTACACTATTTATGAGTTCTAATCTAAGTAAAAAATTATGTATAAACCCGAGACTACTCGATAGGAAAAAGATGCATAACAACACATTCAAATATCTCACTCAAGAGCTTTCTTACAACTATTTGTTGTTGTTTATGCCTGCTGCATGTCATTATTAAATGAATAATCTATGAAAAATCAATGTGTTTTTCTCTCTTCAATAAAGATATTTACGATGATCACGAAGATGTGTTTAAAATATTTGGCCAATCAATCATAACAAAAACACATGGATCATTAAAATACAGCAATTTTCCTTGCAGGAACGTGTAACTGTGTTTCGATCATCATTATATTTTAGAGTTATATCCGGTTTATTTGAAATACAATTTAAATTTATATTATCATGTATCAATATCATGTAATAAATAAATACCAATATCTTTTAATTATGCTAATTTCAGAGAAGGCTCCGGTGAAGTTGGCAATAATACATAGTCATAGTTGGTTATAATTTTACAAATATTTAACTAATTCACACACCAACTGACACATTACTGATTACATAAATTGCACTAAGCATAGGCCTACGTAGAAAATAATTTTTAGCATATAAATAAGATAATGTAGAGTTATGTTAGAAAAAGCCAACATTTTGAACATATTGTTTGCGCAAGTTACATGTGCAATTAAAAGATTCTACATTCTTTATTTGATTTTTGAAGATATTTAACGTTTGAAAATTTTTTTTTTTTGTTCTGGAATCGAGTTCCAAATTTGTATACATCTGCTACATACCGAATGGTAAGGTAAGTTTTGGAACTTCAATAGAAGTTTATAGTTGTCATTCGAGGGCCATTAAGTACTCAAAATTTATCATTTCTCCGTCGAAAGCAACCTCAAAAACCAACGTTATTTACTATTTCTTTAGTATACCTGTCAAATGTTCTCCTCATTCATATCATTCAACTATTAAATCAGTGAATAATAAAAATAATTAATATTACAACACAAAATCTATTTAAATAGAAACACACTAGTAAAATTGAACAACTAACGACTAACGAGCACTTGCTTTCACAAACAAATACAGAGAACAATTTTTATATGACACAAAATGCCACAAACATCGTGAAGAGTGTTATCTTTTTGCAGTAAGACCGTTTTAGACCTACCTACCTATTCTATTGAGTACTTACCGAAATTGCAATCTCTATTTTTAATCCACGAAAAGCAGCGCAGCCAGGCGTAGAATATCTCAATTAAATAAGCTAGCTAATCATATTCCGAAACAGCTCAGCAGAACCACTGCTAAAATGATGAAAAATCAACAAATTACTAGAATAAGTTAAACTCACCGGTTGAGTTCACCAATGATGCAAATATGACAACAAAACAGCATCGAAATGAAAGTATTCTTGAAATCGAGCTGCGAGGTCTACCACCACCAGCCATTTCTTCTTGTCCGTTTTCAATCGATATTGAAGTAATAATCAATTCTTTATGCCTGTATGCAGGTATGTGTTATGTCATCTACAAAGGAAAGGAAATAACATTCATTTGATAATAGAACAGAGATCGTCTTTCGAATAATGTGACTGCTAGTGCATGAGTATAAAAATTTGACTAACCAGCGAACATGTGTCAGTGCTAATAACAGCCTTATCTGATGCCAATCCATTACAACACAAAGCGAGCTTACATTATCATGAAACAAACGTCCTTTTGAACAAAGCGCGCTTATCTGTGAAATTGAGGTTCACCATGAAAAATCCGGACCAAGGAAATAACAAATTTTTAATTGAATGTTGGACTTTTGGAAATAAGAAAAAGGAATGTATTCAATTATTTCCGGTCATGAAGATTTTTCCCCAAGCTAGAGATTCACGAGAATAAATACAACCAACTCTCGATAAATTTTGAAACAGTCCAAGGACAAAATTTAGACGTTTTTTCAACAGGGCAATTCGCCGGGGCAAGACACAACGGGGGGGGGGGGGCATTTTAACGACAAAGATAAAACCGCAAGGCGCGGATGAAACTGGTTCGGACAATACAAATGTAGACAGATATGTGTAAATCTTTTACAACATAGGAACATTTACCTATTTCATGGTATATATCACAACAAAGTTTGACATTAAAGGCATACAGAAGCATTAATTTTAATCAACCCATGTTACCCATTAAAAGTTGATAACGTCGATCTAACGATCGGTGATTCTGCGCGTCTATTTAAACCATCATTGCCCAAAAACCTGGCACCAAAATCATTTTTCTTTGTAATTTGCGAAAATCTTGTGCCAACAGATTTACAAAATGTATTTATTCAGGAATGGTTAATCATGGTAAATTACATGGGACAACATAGAAATATCCTTGTTTCAAGGCCAAACAAAAGTTTGGTCACAGCTCATGGCTGAACTTTGGCGCTCTGTTGATTGGCGGCCTCGTTAACAGCTTTAAAATAGTTAATTTGTCAGTTCACTTATAATTACCTAGTTACAAAGATGATGTATTGGATACAGTTTTCTCAAGGGCCTAATCAGCGCATTTTTTTAAAGCTGGTTTGCCTTTTCAGGTGTAAACTATTTGTACAACAACAAAATAGATTTCAGTTCTCTTTGAATAGAAAATATTTATGCAATGTTTGTCCATTTATAATTAATTGGCAGCAACACTTTAATGGTGACAGGACACCTTGGATTAATTGCTTAAATCTCACTACGCTCTATCAGAATAAAACAGAAACAAAGAGATTTTGAAAAATATTTTTCAGGCAGAGGGTAAGTAAGGCCTATTTCCATCACACGTCTCAGGAAAGTTTGTAAAATGCGCGGGCAAGTGAACAATAGATTTGTGACGTAAACCTTTGTTTATTTTATATGACAAACTTTCCAGGGACAACTTAAGTTTCTTAATGCCTATGGCTAGGAATGATGATCCGGGCATCTGGTACCGTACCGATGCTAACATCTTCCCAGATACCCAAGTTCTCAGATCTAATGACCCGAACTTCTACCAAGGGCAATATGAAATACGTGTTTTTTAATTTTTGATTACTTTGTTCAGTTATATTTGGTTAATTAATGTTTTCTGTATATTTGGTTAATAATGATAATAAAAGTAATACATTTATTTGATGTTAGTGGAAGCAATAGCATAAAATACGAATATAGACTAACATAGATAGGTTAACTGCACTAGAACTGTGAGTGACTTTCACAGAAAGAGCAGACACATCTATTTGATTGAGACCATGTTTTAAAAAAGAGCGTTGTATAAACTGTAGGTGGTTTTGCTGAATTTTCTGTATTTGATCTGCGTGAGATAAAAAGTCTGTTATTAAGGCCAATGAAGCAAGAAAAATAGGACTACGACCATATTTGATGTAAATGGAACAAATTGAATGCTGCAGAGGCAGATGCAGACGGGTGCAAAAGGGGGCCATTATGGAATCAAGATCTTTTCGATCTTTTAGTGCTATCCCTGCCACTCTAGTTTTGAGGTATGTGTTTTAAATTCATTTTTTATTTTACGAATTGTGTAAATATTTTCTCGTATTTAAATTTTAAATTGTAAATTTTTAATTCAGTGGCAAATAAATCTAACTAACTAACTAACTCGAGCGCCCGTCAAGCGTCACAGTCAGTAGCCGAAGAAAATTTTTTGTATGGTTTTTTAATTTTGAGCAAAACAAAGAAGCGTCTACTTTAGGTTCCGTATCATTGTACGTGCAGAGAGAAATTTGAAATTTACTGAACTGATATCTACTGACGGCAAACAAATAATTGAAAGGCCTAACCAAAAGAATCGAAAATAATAGTTGCTATAACTACATGTCACTGTTTCAGCCATCTGAAGGAAATAACGAAATGTCGTTAATTTCAAGAAGCGCGCTAAAAGGTGCGAGGAGAGCAACAACAGCATATGTTTCTGACACAAAGTTAATATGACACTTCTTTGCCAAACTGATGGCATTGTTCAAAGTGAAAAGAGTTGATTGAAAATCGCAAGATCATTGAAACTGATCCAGGAAACACTGCTAAAAACAACAAAGAAAATTGTCGAAAGTCAATACCAAACTTGACCAAAATAAGGCCTATATTTGTGTGATGCTATACATCAAATTTCATTCTGAAAATAAGAACAATTGGTGGGAAAATAAATTATTTAAAACCCAATATCTATATTCCGCCCTCCTAACTTCTGGTGGTGTTAGTTCTGCTGATTTCAGGAAAGATAACGACAAAAGTTTGAAGGCCACCCAAATGCTTACGTTGGCTTGGACCCAGACCCCAAAACTGCACGGCTTATTTTTATATATACGACACAATACAATTAAGCATATGGTCAAAAACTAAATCTAAACGTAACAGCAATTTAATCAAGTATAACTAATTAAGAAAAGGAAAAACTATCAAGAAAAATGCATTATCAAACTCTTATTACAATGATTCATGGGTAATTTTGTTTTTCATGTGCTCATTCTCATGCAATATTTTCAGAATTTTCACTTCTTCACCCCCGGAACGGTCGTATGATCAATTAATTAACAAGGTAGAACGTCATAATTTCAGGAGGTAAATACTTACATAATTTCTTGCTCATTTTAAAAGTGTTAACATTACTTCACATCTGGATTTGATTTAGATTTCTTGCGATGTGCTATCCCTTATTTGAACAGAGTGGAAATAAATTTAATGAAATAAAGTTCTTTTTTATAAGAACAGAGCGTTTTTTATTTCAACAAAAACATTTATAAGAAGCCCCAGGCTGAAATCTTCTAAAAAGAAAAAGAAACACAAGAAACACCCCATCTCAAATTTGGAAAACAAGAAATAAGATTAACAAAGATGCACAATTTTCTACATAAATTACAACATATAATCATGATGGGCTTTGAGAACCGTGGGTTGTTGCCAACAACAACAACCTTCACGGGTACCAGGACATAAGGAAGCATAAGGATAAACTAACATAATTAGGTACGTGAACACATAAACATGCCATCTTCATTTCATGTATACTTTAATAATAATCAACAAAACAGTAGGCCTAGGTTGCTGTACTTGCCTTAAAGCTTGTTTTGTCGAGACCATTGAAGGAAAATAAGAACTAATATAAGAGACACTTGAGGTGGCTGAAATGAAGCAAAATAATAAGCAACGCCAGCCTCACACTGGAGCTAGCTGTTCTTACAAAAAACGTATAATGCTTGGGTCACGTAGCCTGCGTGCAGACTCTACTCAGCAAACTCAACAAAAGAGTACGGACTTCATTTGACGGAGGAAACAGTTTGAGGCTACGCGTATAGGCTAGGGTCACAAGACCCATAGGAAAGTCCTGGAGTAAAGTAACTAATATAATAAAATATCCAAGAATGCATAAACATCCGTCGTGATTAATCCAATTTTAGAAAATAACAAGGCAGTCAACTTGCCCACACAGATGACAAAAAAGAAAATAATTTTAAACTAATGAGAAACTCTCGAACCATTCTCAGTATACATTCGTGGTACTGTTTTCTGGATAACATCCACAAACTTAAAATTGAATTTGGCAGCCAACGACACAATCAAACAAAAACCTAATTCGATTCAAAAATCTATTTGTAACACTGATTGCGACTCAAAGAATAAAGAGCTTTACTTGTTTATTTCCAAAATGAAACACTCTAAAGACGCATATCTAATACTGCCAAACCACAAATACACTAAATTGAGGCCATCTAATCTCTGCGCTCATTTAGCGAAATACTTCAATCTATTTTTTAAATCTTATCAAATCTAAGAAAGAAGATAAATAGACTGAACATATGATTGCCAAACGTTGTGCTGTTAATGAACAATCTTTGTTTACAAACTGTGAGACAAACGATAGCTTATCGTTTCTTCTTTTCAAGATAACTTTTAATATAAAGAATGACGTAAATCGGCCCAACGGCGCTGGGTATCAGTTGTAAGGAGGTGTCCATTGTAAGGAGGTGTCCATTGTATAGAAACGTCCGTTGTAAGGAGGCATCCGTGAACAGAGGTTCCACTGTATGTATAACACACCAATTACATACTACAGGGGCGTAGGAAAGTTTTAGAAAGTGGAGGGACACGAAGAAAAAGGTTTAAGCGAGCTAAATGGGCACATTTCGCTACATATTTTACAGGAAATTTTCCGACAAAAATCTTTAAAAGTGCACATTCGGCTATATATTTTAAATGAAAGGGGCACTTTTCAGACAAAGAGGAGGAACTTTTTTCACGTCTATTTTTCGAAAAGTGAATTTTGACAATTTCATATGGTTACTGCATACATAATTCTGTAGAACAATTTAACAAGCTATATATCTTTTGTAGAAAAGGGGCATATTCCCTTCATAAAAAGAGGATGAAAAGGGGATGAAAAGTAGAAAAGGGGCACCTTCCTTCATAAAAAGAGGCACATTCGGTTACATATTTTAAAGTAAAGGGCACTTTTCAGACAAAGAGGGGCAATTTTGAAAAATAGTGGAGGGGCTATCGTCAATGACAACGATTTTCTCGACTATCGATAATTGTTTTCTGCTGTGCATTTTGTGAAATGATTGTGACGAATCGAGCAGACGCATCTATAAACTTGTTTATTTTCATGGACAACAAAAATTGCCGCCGAAAGCCAATAACTTGCACGATGCATGCTGGTTGCAAATGACCCTTCAAAAAAGAAACTTTTTGAATTTACTGTTTTAAGCTATTGTTTCGTTGACTTGACATGCCATAAAGCGATGAAAAAATGGTAAACAAATTGCTATCTAAAGCGCCATGATTGTTTCTGAGTTAAAGACTGATTATTCAGCCTTGCTAAATGTATTACATTTCTAAATCTCATAATCCTAATTAAATCCTTTGCATAAATATGCTTTCAAAGATGCAGCCAGTTGAGCTGATCAAAGATGTTGATATGCAAATGGTTTATTTCGGTGAAAAAACACCGACCCACAAACTCAAGATAATCTTAATCCTTTGGGTACTGACAGGGACTGCGGAGACGGTGGGGCTGGTGTGGTTACCCCATTACGTTTTGGGTAGCCCCGCCACATTTTTGCTAAAATCACTTTTCAACCCTTAATCTTCCATTATTTTCTGGTTGCTTCACGGTGGTGTTCGGTCCTTTTAGCCCCACCAATTTCAGACTTCTCCGCGGTCCCTGATTGGGTTGTTTTTCAAAACAGTGCAGGCATGGAGGTTCAAATTTCAAAATCGTTTTCGTTGAGAAGCTGGTCCTAAATTAAAAATAAATTTTCCTAATTTCTGTTCTAGAAAGGCCTCTTGCACCAGTAATATGTGTTTAAAGAAAGTTACCTACTAACAATTTCGTATGACCGTATGAATGAGTCAGAAGTGTTGCCGCGATTTTGTAAATTAGCCATTTCTGTTCGTCACGTGTGATTAGGGAGTTTACAATGAACGATGGGTACGTAAAGCTGTGGCGACCAACTTTCTTTTGAAATATTGACAATTGTGATATTTCATGGTAAACGTTACGTTATAAAGCTTGCTTGAAAATTTAACAGAAATCTATAACATTGAAGCTTGGTTTTTTCACAATATGCAACAAATTACGCTTCACAACTCCACAACATATACATACCTAAAAACTTCAATATCTGGTGTTGTGAAGTTGTTTTCTAAAATCAGCTCATTTCCTATGATTTCACGGTTAAAAATTCGCTCTGGCCCCTGTCTTTATATCTTCACACAGATGACGAAATATGTAGGCCTAACAAATATTCTCATTTATTTGCGTCCACTCTCAAAGTATCAAATCTATAGTACCTATCGGTTTTTCATAAATAGATTTAGACGAATGCATGTCAACTACAAATCCCTGTAATCTCTTCAAAACATTACCTGTCTTCCATACTCGACATTCGTCGTATCCGTACAACTGCAAAACTAGCGTAGCGGATTAACAACAAACTGATAGAATAAAAATCTTTTCTGCAAAAAACCCGAATCTTATAGAAAATCTGATTATGTAATATTATGCAACACAAATCATCGAAACGCCTTGAGGCAAGTTTCTGTAGAAATAGATTGGAAATGAATACAAAAATGCAAGCTTATGACCTGGAGATCGAAAAGTCGCGTCACGTGTAATGTGAGTTAAAAAAGATAGAATAGTCGGCATTACAATGCAATATTAGTTGTTCGACTTTATCAGTAACTTTGAAATCGTTCTAATTTCTAATAAGAGCTTTGTCAGAGCGGAGCTTTGCGCAAGTTCCAGTGATGGGGCGGCGGCAATGATGGTATTATAATAGAAAAAGATTTTGAACAGATTTTCTTATTAATAATTCCAACATGAAGAAAGCTTTCAAAGCGGAAATCTGTCATGGTTGAAAGTGATAATAATTAAAATAGGCCAAAAAATATAAAATGAGCCCGAAAAGTTGTTTGTAAATAATGGAGTGGACATGCTGGAGCGCGGAGGGGGGGGGGGTGAACAAAAGAGGGGGGGTGAACGAATTAATTAATGTAGTTAATACCCAGAGCAAAAAAGATAAATGACTGAATCAGCGAACGAATGAATAAGAGAATGAGTAAATCAAAGAGCTAACAACAATGAATTGAATGAAGTAAAGGTACTAACAAAATAAAAGATGAAAGTACGCCTTTTTAAAGAAACCAATCTTAGGCAACAGTACTAAGCTAATAGTTCTTAAATATTCTAAAGTTCTAGATTGTTATGAGAAACAATAGAACGATTGAATCAATAGAAATTAGTAACAGAATGATATCATCTATCGATCTATCGCAATACCAAGATATTACATTTTCATTACAGAATAAATCGAAGAATAAATTATGTATATGAACCCTGATATGACCATCAAAAGAAGAAAAATCTCGTTCAGACTAAACAATGAAATTTCAAGCAAAAGAATGAAAATACGTCTCATTCTACTAGCAAAATGACATGTAACTGTCAGCAAAAAATTTGAAAACATTATGTGTCATATAATAGCGACTATGGTCAAATTTACCAAAAGAAAGTGTGATTTCATTCTCATTAGCATGCACTCATCAGAATTCCACAATGCAAATTATGAGAAGGAATAGCAGTACCAACGGAAGCGGGGGGCTGGGGTGACTGTGGCCCGTCCAATTATGCCAAGAACAACTGTGATTTAAAACAATTGATCAGTTGAGCCCTTGCTCTCTACTGTTCCGCTTTTAAAACCAACTCTATTAAAACGACCCAGAACTCTTTTAAGAAATAGTTTAATGAAGGGAGAACAGTGGTCTCTAATAGGTTAATTAAGGCAAAAAACGTGTTTCTTTAAAGGTGAGACTTTAATTATCCCAGAACTGTACTAGAACCCAGGGTAGACTTTACTGTTCCAAGCGCTTTCTTTAGCAATATCCTATGAACATTTTCTTACGTCAATAGATCAATAAACTGATGCATAAAGCGCTTACCTGACACTATAAATAACCTTTAAATTTGAATTAACATTAACGAAATTTCATTACACATACCAATCTTTCTTCAGAAGCAATCTTCTTTACTTTTCCAAATTCTTCGTTAAAAATGACACGGAAATACGTACGACAACCGCCTTCTGCTTCACACACACTATAGCCACGTACCTGCGAATGTAAATTGACTAAATTGTAACTTTTGGATAATCAAGCCGCTCGTGCATGACACCGAGCAATCTTCCTTGAGGTCAAGATTATCTCATTTGTGTAACAACAGATATATCGCAAGCAAAAGCTGCAACAACACAAGTCTCTTTTTTTACTCATTTATGGTTTTATGTTGACGAAATTGAGCGTGTAAATGTTTTAATGTCAGCGTAAAATACAAACGATTTAAAGCAATTTTGAGCCAATGGCCTACCGCAACAGATTCGCAATGTATTCGAAATGTATACAGCGGTCAAGACAGTGTCTGAATTATTTACAGTTGGCTAAAATGCTTTAGATTGGGAAAAGAAAGAGTTTCGGGTGATTGGTTGCGCGTGTTTGTTTTTCAACAGAGCAACCTAATGTAAAGCAAATTCTTCACATTCAAAGTTTGTGTCACCTCAGTCACAAAGAAATATTTTCAGTATGTAAACCTATGGACTTGCCCTCAATGAACAGGTTCAAACAAACCCAGACTTGTTACATGAGTTTTTTTGTTCATGACCGAAGAAACAGGGGAAGGAAAACATGTGACCACATAAAAAAGCGCCCACAAAAATTATGTACGGCAGGAAAAATTGGACAGCTGCCCCAATTCCCAATGAATGTTACATCACTGCTCGTTTCCCTGTGTATTTGACAAACATGACGTCACTCCCGTCTAAAAAAACTCAATCAAATATGTTAAAAATCTAGACCGTAGATTCTGCCTCAATTTCGTTATTTTTTTTAAGGGAAATTTACAGCCTTTTCCTTTCGCAGTCAAAACAATCCTAATTTCAACTAGCATTACAGATCCGTGTGAAATCGCTTTATTTACAAATAATGCAAAACGGTTTTGAAACAATGTAATCATGATATCGTTTTGATGGCGATCACCAGGGGTATTTCTTCTTTTGTTCCAAGTCTATTTCGTTTCGTTAATCAGTAAAAAGTATGTAACTGCGGAGGAAATACCCTGAAATTAAAAACGAAATATTTTCCTTCTCTATATATTCCTATATTTCGTTTTTGTTTTCCGGAGGTCGCTACTCCGCAGGGTATTAATTTTTATTAAGTCTAGATGGCGAAAGGAAGAAGCTGTTAATTTCATTCCCCAAGCCTCGTTTCCATGCATGTATTAAGTTAGCGTGTTGTTGTTGTTTTTTTTTACAGTTAGTGAGAGAATAGCTAAAATTACAGAGCTAATTGAAACAAACTTTTAAATACATTTGTTTGATAATAACGAACTACAATGCGTTTATTTAATATTAGCAACATTGCTTATGTATGATCTACACATCCTACAAGAGCACGCAAAAGAAGTGATTTGTTTGATTTGTAGCATGTCCAATTCTGACCTTAGATCTGCGGCAAGTCCATTGGTTGATTGATTAATGCGTAAGTGATCAATTGCTTCTGCGGGGGAGCAAATAGAAAAATAGAAAGAGATTTCTTATTCTCAAACTTTTTCCTAATTTTTCTTTGCAGAAGTAAATATCAACTCATTTTACGTACGTACGCACTGATCAACCAAGAAACAGGCTGGGCGCAAGTCAATGCTGGCCGATTCGAAGTGACGCTGAATGTCGAAAAACACGGAGAAACCTTTTAGCTTAAAGCATCTTTCGCTCAGGCATAATTTATAGGTTACAACACTTATTACTAAAATACGTTTCTAAACTTAAACTCTAAAGCTTTTGTCACAGTGTTGGTATAAAATCTAAAAGCATTCGTCTTTTTCCGTGCCAAATAGTAAACAGCCAAGCCTGCAATTTACATGCACGTTTCTTTGTAAGAACAAACTTTATAAGAAACGCCAGGCTGAGATTTGGCTCCATTATTTTTTGCAATCTCAGAAATTACTTACGTTAAGTACGAAAAAGTATGCAGACGTTGAGCAATTGACTTGAAACATACTTTAGGGATATTTTGAGAATGGCCGGTGTTTGCAAAAGCAAGTTTGCAAAAATCAGTCAAGAAATAAAAACATGGGCTTTAACCGAAGCTAGCTATTCTTATGTATCAAACAATTCCTCAAAAGCACATCACAGTCAAATCCTTCACAGCGGCATAGTTAATGAACTTCGCAGTTACCGACTCAAAATCAGCCTGCGTAAAACTCTCCACTGCAAAATAACTATGATTTGACGGAGGAGAGTTTTGTTTTCACCAGTAATAATTCGTTCAAAATATCCTACAGCCAAGACTGTATACATTCATATTAAACATAAAAACTTTCTAATATCCGCACTGTGCTTTCTAATACAATAAAAGGATTACCTATTTGATAGATAACATTTATTAATAAAAAAAATGAAATTAGTCTAAATTTCGGTCGAAACCATCAACATTCCTTGTCAACCTCTGTGAAAATTTGTGATAAGGATACTGAAATGTGAAACTACTTTGTCCGCAAATAATGTTTTCTTTCTTTCCGTCTGAAACGCCCATCCGAAAAAACTCATCCGAAATTTCATTAAACTAGAAGTTAAAAGTCTCCGAAATAAACTAAACGAATGTAGCTCTATTCTCATATCGGGTGACTCAAAAAATATTGACACGTTTTGAAAATTACCAAATAATAAGTTAACTGTGCAATGAAAACGATTTTTAGAAATTATGGGAAAGAACAAATTTATTTGAGAATCTATTTCTATTTAGGTCATGAAAAAACGAGGACGTAATTCCAGCTTAAAAACCCGATTTTGAGTTGAACGTTTCTATATTGTAGATACGTACGCACTAATTTTATTACTCCATTTCGTACTCCACATATCGAGGGAATGACATATCGAGGGAATGCTATGAAAGTACTCAATGAAATTAAAATTTTACTTCTATTTTATTTATCTATTTTTTGAGGCCCTGGAACCCAGGGTACAGAACCCAGAAAAATATATTGATAATATGTAATAATTAAAGTATTGACAATATTTATGAAAAAAGTCAAATTTAAAAGACGTTTCGAGTATTACTCGTCATCAGGTTAACAGACATGATGACGAGTAATACTCAAAACGTTTTTTAAATTTAACTTTTTCATGAATATTGTCAATATTTTAATTATTAAATTTTATTTTGCGTACAATACACACACACCTGGAAATTTACTGAAATTGTATCATACAATAAAAAAAAGATTGCAATATCAATCGGTATACGCTTTCGGATTATCCATACAAATTCTAAAACTTAGTTGATCACATGATTCTTCTTACGTAACTCGTTCCAGACTTCCTAGCAAAAGCAAGGAATACTAAATAGCTAGAGTTACGTATAGAATTTTTAATTTTCAAAAGTTTTTAAATTTACAATGAAATAAAAATTGATGTGATACATACATCATATTAGCTCTTTGATTCGTCGACCGTATCTTATATATAAGTCATAAATCATATTAGAAACTCACATTTATTTATTTATTTTTTCTGAAAAATGTCTTCTGTCTGTTTTCTGCATTCTTTTATTTACGTATCTTTGCTTCTCGTTTCAAATCCTAACTGCTCTAAACTCCCTTTCACCAGCAGAAAATTCCCGTGTACCCTCTAGACAAAATTTAAAAAAAACTACCTTCGATGATTACTCTCTTGTATCAATTCCTTGGCATTTTCATGCAAGCTGCGTGCCGGAAAACTTTATAACCCGAGAATACTAAAAGATTCAACCTGGGCAATTGTTTGTTTTCGTGTCAATAAAATTAACAAAAACATGCTGAATAATCTAACTACAAAGTACCGACTGCAAACTGACCACGGAAATATTTTCTCATGGATTTCCTGGCAAATTTACGTCGCAAATTTTAAATATCTGTTCGTGCTTTCCCGCGATGAAATACTAAACTTACACATTTCCGGGAGAATAATAACATCTATATACATATTTGTTTTGGAGTTAAAATCAAGCAAGATCTGACCAGCACAAGAACTACCTAAAAACACAATTCGCCATGAATAACCAACATGGCGGTGTAACATCTCACCGACAACTGTCATATGAATACAAATAAATTCAGACGGGATGCTAAATCTAAATCCCGACATACACTAAAATAACAAAATGACAGACACCTTTGTGGACAATCTTTTTAACTAACGTTTGGACATTTGTTGTCGGTGATAATTGAAATATTCGAAACGTAGAAACGAATCTTGAGGTTTCGGTTGTTTGCTTCGAAGACGTCTCGTTCACAATATCACGAGAAATTGCATTTCTTCTCAACCTGGTACCCGGGGCTATTTTATACAACACCCTGCCCTGCCCTGGTACCAACCCCTGGCAGCTGGTTGTTATGCGTTTTCATTGGCTTATGAGAAACAATAAGGAAGGAAATCAACATTCGACTGCATCTCAAGAGATTGCAAAATTCGAATATGAAAAACGGACAGCGAAAGTAGAGTTCAAAAAATTTTTTTTGATACGGCATAAGTTTACGAGCTCGCATAAATTTAAGTAAAATTTGCAGCTAGGTGCACCAGGGGTATTTCTTCTGAACGAGGTTGACTTCTTCTGGTTGGGATATATGATACTGCGGTACAACTCAACATATTGTCTCGAATTCTTAAAGGGAATGAAAATTCTTCGAGAAAGCGAGTTTTCGAGCGAAGCTAAATCAACACTAAAAGCCCTCAAAAAGTATACAAAATAGCTCAAGTTATTAACAATCCCGGCATGCGTTCTCGATTTAAATTTCTACTTAACAAAGTAGAGCGTTACTTGTTATGAACATTGTCACAAAAAGCACACGAGGACTATAAAATAGAACATAGGAGATAACATAAGTCAAACGATAAACTAGATATAAAACTGTAATCTTTAACTACTTTGACTGTTTCCAAGTAATGCCGAACAATTTATAAACAGACGAAGACATTGGCCTAAAAAAAGCATGAACAAAGATTGCTTCAAATCTGGCCACAGATCTGGAACACACAGAGAACAGAGAGAATAGCCTGAGAGCGCACTACAGAGGAAAAAGAGTCACCCTTTTATTCGATGTGTCACACAAGAACCGCTTTTATCATATATACTAATACACTGTGACAGATGGCCAAAGATGTCTTCAATAGACTATAATGCAAAGAGTGATAGCAAAAACCTTGCCAAGATAACACAGAAATGTTTTTTTAATCAAAAGTTGCGCTACGTTCATTTCAATCCTTTGTTTAAGTCAACACAGACATGACTGTGCTTTTCCAAATAAAATGCGGGGGCATTCTCTCAATGCGGGGGCATTCCCTCGGGGGCATTCCCTCAATGATGTACACCAGGCGTGCCATTCCTTTCACTTTCCGCTAGCATTCTTAACAATTTTAAGATGAGCAATAAAACATTGTTCAAATCTTTGTCATCATGAACTAACAGCGACCGCGGTTACAGTGGGGCTATAGCCCCACCATGTTTTTGTTAAATTCGCTTCTTCCTTGATCCTTCATTGTTCTCTGGTTGCTTTTCAGTGGTGATTAGTCCTTTTAGCCTTTTAGCAAATTCTAACATATCTCCAAGTGTTTATCCCCCACAATTTGTGAAAAATGGTCCCCAAAATTTTTTTTTCTTCGCAATAAAAACTAACCCCGAAATGCCATCAGCCTTAAACGGTGTATGGGAGTTGAGCCCCGCCCCCCAAGTTATTTGTCATGTTGTGGACCAAACCAAGTTGACTCAGTCATCTGTTTTAGTCATACCCATAAAAACGGATTGGATGGATTTGAGCGCTCATTGGCACACAGCTTAGTCAGACGCATTCCACATAAAACAAACATTGGTATGAGAATAAGTCAGAAGTTATTTATGAAACAAAAACAAACAGTTTTCTTGCAGTAAAGCTTTGCGCGTGCGTGGGACAAATTAGCTGCGTCACAGTCGAGGTTTCGTGAAGAAACAAATGAAAATATTTTATTTCCCTCCTCTGAACAAAACTTTGATTGCAACACAGACATGAAAACAGTGACACTGTGTCATTGTACTGGTTCGCTTTCTATGAGCGGTTACTTCTGCAAAGCAAATAATATCATGTCTGTCAGACATGTTCACATATTTCTTGTCAGAATGTATCACACATTCCAGACTTTTCTGAAGGACTAGGCCGCGACAAAAAGAGCAAGTGACGCCCAAATATCCGTAATGTTACCGCAGTGAATTGAATACTTTGTCTCCTTCTTTTTCAGTAAATTACAATATGCCTCGATGAACAATCCAAAGCAGCAAAAATATACAACTCTTTGTCTATGTGCTCTCAAGCTTTTAGAAAGTTGATCAACGTTTTTCGGTGTTCTCGAGATTCTGAGAGATTGAAACTTTTATGAAAATTGTCTATAACGGAAGAAAAAGCGTCGAAAAAAAACGCCAAAAAACGTTTTTAACTAGTTTAGTTCTTTTAAAGTGAATACCAATGTATATCAATGTTCATCAATGTATATCAATGTACATCAATGTATATCAATGTACATCAATGTACATCAATGTATATCAATGTATATCAATGTACATCAATGTATATCAATGTATATCAATGTACATCAGTGTATAGTGAATATCAACTTTAATCATTGTAATCCGTGCAGTGCACGACTTTTGGTAGCTCGTCAAACATGTTCTGTTTTTTTTTGCGCACCCACTATGGTATATCACTATCAGTCAAAGTAATTGATACCGATTTATATTCCTTGCACTTGCTTAAAGAAAACAGAGCATGCATTATTATTATTTATTATGTATTATTATCGCGGAAAATAACGTAAAAGGCAGCCAAAAAGTAATGATACGACAAGCTGAAAGGGAAAATATATTTATTCTCTTCACAGAAAATGCGGGACTTGTGAGAGGAGTATCTGAAGCAGTTTGGGAATGCACAAACCTCTTCCATAAAACCTTCAACAAGCAAAACATGGCTATAAAATTCAAAGATCAATTCAGCAAAAGAGACTGGTAACGAAATTACATATTGTGACGTTTTTTGTCAATTTAATATTTTTTTCTTTCCAGAAACAATGGTGGGAACAATATAATGGTGGGCAAGTTTGTGGGCAATGTTGGATTTTATGGGTTATGTTGAAAAAGAATATACTCATTGCAGAAGACAACTGAAAGATTGATCTGGTTTTAGAAGTATTATAAATACAGTAGACTGCCCACAAATTCGAACTTCCCCTGGACTGAAGATTTCGTTCAAATGTAGAATGTTCGAATTAAAGAGATTTGTTTGACGAGAAATTTGTTTTGACGGTGCCTGAAAATCTGGTCGAATAAGGAAAGTTCGAATTAAGGAGATTCGAATTATGTAAAGTTTGCTGTGCAACGAAAAGAAATAAAAACACAGAAAATGTACGTCGCATAATAAAGTGTGAACACGTTTCGTGGTCGTACTACAATGTAAAAAAGTAACTAACATGCATTGCTGTTTAGCTGCTAAATACCTAATGATAAATCTATTAGATACTGTACGTGTTCTTCTGCTATATGTTACATAGAGTGTGTAATAATAGACAATAGATAATAGATAATGATAATGATGATCAGGTATGTAAGAAAATGAATTTCAAAATTTTTTATTCAAATTTCCTTCATTTCGAATTAAACAGCAAGTTCGAGTGTTGTCAAAAATCGTGGTATTGCAGATAAGATACGATAAGACAAAAATGTACATAACCAATATGCAAGCCAGCAGCGTTCAATTAAGACATGCCTAGAATCAGAACACCCAAACCAGAATGACCTCTTAAGATTCGTCAAAAATTTAGAATTTAGCCAACCCAAATCCGTGATTTAACATAGCGTTTAAGAGATTTTCAAACTTTGGCCTTAGGAATTTCTCACCAGAGTTTCCGCAGCTTGGAAACGAAGAATCCAACAAAGTGTGAAGTGGACAACGGAGGAAAACAAGGAATGCCTTGCCCATGTGCGTTTGTTGAAGTGTTTCACTGCCAGCATTATTAATTTTCGTGTTTTCTAAATGCTTCAGCACAAGAACCTTATAACAGTTTATCAATCTTTGGGCAACGGCGGGTGACTCTGACTCAGAACCTTTTCTCTTGTTTACAAACTTTTTCTAAGAAACCTGGGTACCGAAATGAGAGTTTTTTTTTAAATTTTCAGAATTGAGCACTTTAAACAATTTCTTAAAAATTTCGTGAGTGGCAAAATAAACTATAATTTCCTGAGCTTCTGTCCCAACTATATGCCATTATACCTGGCTCTTCTCGTCAAAGTGAAGTAAATTCCCTTTTGAAATAAAAAATAAATTTCCTTATAGACCTTTCCGGACATAGAGCCTGATCTCGAGGTCATTGCTGTGCTTTCACTGGAAATGGTTATTCTTTCCTCATTCTCTCCCAAACCTAAAAGACATCTAAGTTTAAAACGTTGCTGGAACTTATGGAAATTTCAAACTTCATCAATGTTGAAAACAAAGCTAGCCCTGTAACACGATATAACGACTTTAGTTTCCGAAAAGGTCCGAAAAGGTCAGTCATTTTTGAAAGAGTACTGAACAGTAATAGGATGATAAAGGGTTTTCCGCAAAACGTGATTGGCTCTATATTTTACCCTTGAAATGTGAAAATACCAACCAAAACAGTCCGTGAAACGTGAATGGGCCAAATATTTTCCCATGGAACGAGAAAAGTCTATATTGTTTTAACATGAAATTAAACATTTTGATCCCCGTGACCACACCCCCCCCTTACCACCCTCTATTAAGTCTTGCGTAAAAATGGGGGAGGCACCCAGTTATAGCCTCATTTTGATATTACAATATCTGTGAAAAGACCCATATGCTGGCTATAACTGAAAGACAAGACAGAAACTGGTTATACAAGACACAATATGTCGTCACTATTACGCCTAAAAATAAAGTAACACAAAAGCAGACCACCACGAAATGAGTCTGGAAATTAAAAATTTTCTTCCTCTCTGGCAAAAAATTAAACAGCTCAAAAACTTTCTGAATCTATAGTACGTAATTAATGACTCAAAAACGATGAATACATTTTTGAAAATTTGTTGCAATTGAACTCAACTAGTTTCCAAAAAAAAAATATTTAGTAAAAAAGGTAATTCTACTTTTAATTTCAAAATAAAAATCCATACCAATACCTTTTATCAAGATGCTAACTTTCGCAAATCACAAAACAGACACTCTCTTCTCTTCTCCCAATTAAAGATCTTCTCTCCAATTAAAGATCTTCTGCACACTCCAAACCAACCAACAACAACACCAGTCAAATAATGCAGCGTTTCTTTAGGTTGTATTAATTAATGTTTGCCTCAGTCTACTATCGTTCTCTAAATATACACCTGAAACCCGCCCATATTCTTTACCAAACTCAAACATGCAATTCTCAATTCAATTTAAGTGTACAAGTAAAGGAAGAGCTTATTTGTTGTTGTCAGTCCCACGTCAGTCCTTCAATAACGAGTGCATTTCGATGTTTGCCTTTCCTTCCAGACGCTGAGAACTTTAATATTACTGCTTGAAATCTATCATAAAATTCAGAACACAGAATTGTAATATGAATGGACTTAGGAATGAATGGGAAAATAGAACCTGTCTAGATCATTAAAGAAATTGAACGGATGCAATAACAGCTAATATGTAAAAACTGGTAATCAAAATTAAATTACGAACGCTCAACGTGCATATGCAAAAAGCCATAACATGTGAGTTTTCTTAAATAAAAGGGGCCCAAAAAAGCAGAGCAACGCGCAAAGCCGCTCAAAAGTAACTATATGAAAGATGACATAAAATTTGATCAAGGAAGGCGGGTTACCTAATTTAATTGGCTAGATACTTATGAGTCTCACATGAGTCTCCAAACGTCCGTCCGTCCAGAGGATTCTGAAGATCTGGGGCTAAATGAAAGGAAAGGTATTGGGTAGACTGGCTACACCGGCCGCTTTGTGGACAATAGCGACTGGTAATCATAGGCGAACAAAGTGAAAATGCCAAGTCAGCAAACATTTCCATTGCTCTCTACGTTTAGCTCAGCCTCAACTCAGCCCTTCTCTCCGTTGATTTGTCTGGGTTGGGCTTCCCGCCCCAAGCCCCAATGGCGATCACCACTTTTATATCTACTATTAATTTCTTTTATATTATCTTTAGAATAAAACACAAGATCTAAAAGTATGTAAAACAACATTCATCATTTTTAGAATTAAAAACATTTTCCACTCCATTCTCGTTCCGCGTTTCAAACCCATCGTATCCAAACTGGTGGTTAACTTGAAGATGATAATTGCTTTTGAAGAGTGTTAAACCTAAATTGTCAAAAGGTTCTTTGGGCAAATCTGGGATGACAATAAACAATTCACTTTCAAAAAATTGTCTTAAAGAAAACAAGTAAAGTTAAACATTGTGGCTTTCTGCATTCAAAGAACCCCTGAAGAAAGAGGTGAGAAAGAAACAACACAATTCATTTTTTGCGTGCAAGCAACGCGAAAGCCCCGCCTGGAACAAGCTGAGGAGTTAGCAGTCAAAATGTGCAACAAGCTGAGCTGCTGGAAGTCAAAACCAAACATTTATGTTTCGTTTGCACAGGCATAATTGAATTATAATCACAAGCACATGATTTAATTATAATTTAAAAGGCAAGCAGGTTGCTGCACGCAAGCTTCCAAACGTTTATGTTTGATCCTTTACGAGTCTCCTCGTGAGTCCATTCTTTATAAGCCCCTTCTTGAGATGAGTCTCTCTGCGACTCCCTTCATGAGCCCGTTCATGAATCTTTTGGGACTCTCTTCACAAGCCACTTTACCACAACTTTAGGGGAAAGTTGTTTTGTGCTTCTAAATTCATTAAAAGTAATAACTAACAACGCTATAAAATAGTAACAAAAATTCACATAAAACTGTAAAACAAGAATAAAAACAGACAAACTATCAGTACTGCAAACTATACGAGCCATATCTATGTAATAACAGATATAAATACTTTCCTACTCCCGTGTTATCAAAGAAGTATTAGTTTTGACTCAAATGTGATAAAAACATGGACTAATGATGAGGTAAACAAAATCAACTAATAAACTAAGCAAAAAAATTAGATGAAGGTATCAGTTATGCATGCTTGTTGGCATAAGGTATGTACACACCCACACCCAGGAGAATATTTTCTTGATTTTTTTCAATCCCCCACCCAAAAAAGGGCCTCAACACCCCCTATTTCTGGAGTAAAATTCAATCCCAGGATATCTGGAAATTTTCCAGCGTAAGGACTAAAGGCGTTTCAATTGTCCTAATCGTTTCATGGCCTTCATTGAACCTTGTGAGAAAAAGTTCGCAAGTACATGGCATTTGATTTATTTCATCCAAACAACACTACAACTAACAAAAGTTCCAAATGAAACATAATAAATTATAATCAGACAGATTATTATCAAATGAGTGTCTAGAGTAATCCGTGGCATACACAATTATCCGACCTTCGAACCGAAGAAAGTGGAGATTAATGGAACGAAAGAACAATCTTTTGAAGGAGAGGAAGCCTCGTCTCTCCAGAGAAGCCGGTTGGGAACTTCCCAGTGTAGATTTAACAACGATATATCTGTCTCAATATTATTTCTTTCCTGAAACGTAATAGATACTAAACTCCCAAAGCCTTTATCTATTACATGTAGAAGCAACTCACCAGGCTAACAAGCACAAAGAAAAAATACTCTGCCGCAATTTACACCAAAGGCTCAAAAAGTTGACTAGAATATTGACAATATTGCCAAAAATCTTCTAAATTTAATAATAATCTGCTTTTATATAATACATTCTACGTCATTACATGTTTTTGTGTGTTTGTTGCTCTTCTGGGACACATGTAGGCCACGGTTTGACTACATTTTGCGGTCAAAGTGGCAATATTACAATTGTTTCATCGTTTTGTAATCATGCTAAAAAATTGGAAATAAATCCAACTTTCAATGAGCAAGCTCATAATTGTTAGTGCTAAATAGAATTCAAATGAACCCAATAAAATCAAAAGATTAGACTCAATTATTCTAAACAGGGGAACCTGCTTAAGGGAGCAAAGGAAGGGGGCAAAGGAAGGGGCTCTGAAGGCACAATATTCTCTAAAATCATTTAATTGTAGAACACTAAACGCAAACAATAGGGGCGCCATTTAGGAAATTTTGCGTTTTGGCCCCCTCCCCTTGCAACATCGGTCCAGCACCCCACTGGGGAGAAGAGAGTTGATTGATATGACAAATTTGTGATCTTAACCAAGTGCGGCATAGAGATAAGTGGATAAAATATTTGACCACATTTTGAAGTTTGGATTTAAAGACATTATCACGCAACTTTTAATGTGGGAATTCAAATGAACTGCAAATTATTTATACCGTTATATCAAAGAACTAATAATCTAGCGTGTAATGGAGTAGAATGGCGTATAAAAAGTAGAAAATAAAGTTGATAAACATCCAAAATGATTTTTCTTTTTAATTTTTCACGAGGCAACAAAAATTAGACGCCGCAAATGAGTTTACATTTTTAACGTAAATAATTTCTGAGTTACCAAAAAATATTTACCCAATCTCAGCTGAGAGTTTCCTGTTAAAAAAAAACGTGGAAATGGAACACAAAATTATCCAATGCTGTTCTAAGTTAATTATTATAACTAATTTTCCACAAAACATTGGTTCAATAAAGATTACCATGTTTGAGAAAATGGTTTTAGGAATGAAATTTTTTTAAACAGTCATAATATGATATCGTTGCACTTCACTAGTGAAAGTTTCTTAATTTTTGACAATTTTTGACAAATTTTCAAGAGCAAAAAGTTTCTTAAACGTTTCTTAATTGTATATAAAAATTCCTTTGTTTTACTATGCATTCTTATTTTCAACAAAAACATTACAAAAACTGGTTATATATTGTACAGGATAAAAGTCTTTACTGAATCAATCATCTAGCATCATCGCTCGATTAAAATCATCAGGCATTATGCAATGTTCATTAAAAATTTCAAAAGAAATATAAAGAAATATAATAAAGAAAGTATTAAGTAAAAATTATTAAGAAAGTATTAAGAAAACGTGTATGTGTAAGTTCTTGAAGAGTAAAATGTCTTGCATCTTCCCTTGTTTGCTTAAAAATGCAAATGGGATATCATTAATAGTGATTTTTTTTTAAATGAATTATTTCCTCCTAAAGATATTTAGAAAAAATTTTGCCATATTAAAACCATAAATAATTTTATACCATTTTAAATTACCTTTTAATCATGTGTTTTAATGTAGATTTAGAAAACTTTAATACACCAACAACAAGATACTTCAGGAACAAGCAAAAAAATCCAGAGAGCAGAAATTCTTAAAAAATAAAAGTACCTAATTGTTATGTTTTTCTGAGAAACTAATTTTCAAAAGCAAACAAAATCAGTTCAAGATTGTAGATCATTCTTTTGAGAAAATTCTTTTTCAAATCGGATTGCTTTTTCTGGTTTCTGAACAAAATAACACTTCTCTTGACAATTTACCCTGGACCCGATCCAGTGATGAAAAAATGAAAGGGTCTTTTTCAGTTTTTGGGGTCTCTTTCCTTTCTGGTATGCAGGGTCTTGGCAATTTTACTTGGTACAAAATTACTATTTCGTGCAAAACAAATTTAAAAAAATCAAACTCACCCGCTCTGTTTGCTTTGATGTTCGTTTTGAAGTTCGCTAAACGTTCTGAATCTTTGTGAGTTGGGCAACTTTTGCAAATAAATTTAGCAAAGGGGAAAACCAATCCAACAAACCTGTTAAGGATAAAAAAATTACAATAACTAGCATGCTAAAACACCACTATACTATTAATAGATCTAACGTAAAGATGAAAACAAAACTAAAATCACATGTTTTGCAACTGTTTTAAATTTTACTTTCGCAACAAAGATTTAATTCACAATGACCTCGCTTACAAATATCTTTAACGCATTTTTGTGAGACATTGTAGTCTAGATTATGACACACACCATCTCTAGACACATGACAAATAACAATGGGAATAATAATGCAAATGTTCTTTCGATCGATAATGTACATTTCGTTCTTGAAAATACATAATTAAATGTTCAACTGCTATTTGTCATAGATCTAGAGATGGTGTGTGTCATTATTATCTCTGTGCTTTGATCTAACACCAACCTTTTGGAAGGAGCCATAGTCGATGGTCACGCCTCGATGACTCAAGTTAAAAGATCATAACACTGTTTCAGATCAAAGAAAACCTTGAAAGCTGAGATTACAGTTAGAGTCCACATTAACTTTTATAAGTCAATTTTTTGGATTGGTACCCAGGGACAGCATAATTCATTCATAATCACTTCGAATTTATCCCCTCTCTCTTCAATTTTTTCTTTCTCCCTTCTAAAATTGAAAGATTTCTCCCTTCCCTTGTATAGTTTTGGGCCATTCTCTCTTCTACCTTCGCTGTTCCACCGCCCTGATAGCAAGGTTTGACACACGATTATTATTAAAAGCAGCTTAATATTTTGAGTAATTCTGAAGTTGCTTGATTTTAGTTTCTTGATTATAACAAAACTTCTTAGCAAAATTTCTTGACCAGCTTGGTAAAGTTATTTCTTTATGAAATGTATGGATTCTTCAGGTTAGCAAAGTTCTTTATGAAATGTATGGATATTTATTTCAAAGAGGATGGAGAGCAAAATACTGCAAGAACTAAATATTTGAGAAAACATTTCTAATTTCAGACTGAAAGTCCATTAAAAGATTTTTAAATGTGGTATTTTTACTGTATGTCATACCTTAAAACAAAATTTTCAATTTTGACTTTTCCAATTCCTAAACAAAACCAAAAAGAACTGAAAAGATTATGAAAATACAAATAACAAGAGATTAGTCCAAGTTACACTCAATCCATCATCCCATAATCGTTCTATGTTTTTAAATTTGATGTTTTAATAGCGTGATGTGGTCAATTAAAACTTCAGAAAAATCAATTCATGAACCATTCCGACAAGCACGCCCTCGTTTTTGGACGTTAAATGCTCACGACACTAGACTTCGTTTTCTCGTAAACAAGGACAGATGTGTCCATACAGAAACAGCTTTCTTATGTATGCACACAAATTTGGCAATTTGTATGCATTTTTGTAATTTATTAAGAAATTTTAGTTCCTAAATCCTGTATTTTTACATAGTGAATTAAACTACTATTGGTCACATCGGATAAGATATTCCTGTATTTAAAATCAATCATAGGACCATAAAAATAACAGCACTGTGCACCCTTGTATATAAAAATGATGGCTCTTTTGAAAACTGATCATGTCATCGAAGTCCCTTTCATCAAAGTTCCCCTCCCCCAAATTTCCCCTCCCCAAAGAAAGGTCCTCTCAACCCTTGCTTACCAGTCAAGAATTTGACAATAGACAATTCCGCTAAATGATGGAAGGGGAATTATGACCAAGATGCAATGCACGCGACTATCGAATAGAAATAGAATTGCTGTTTCGATCATAGAACGCATTGCATCTTGGTAATAATACCCCTTTCGCCATCTTTTATGGAATTATCTATTTCATTGATTAAACAAGATAAATATCATATTTTGAAAATCAGTTTTCTTTTCCCAGCAATTACAAATTGAAATTTCTGCTTCTGGGCTGGTTTCTAATCAACAAAAATCAACAAAAATACCTGCTTGTAATTAGCTTGCATTGTTGGTTGATTGTAAAATATAAGTTTAACAAAAAAACAATTTCTTGAGCAAGATTGAATAGCCGAAAATATAAATTATAATCGTAAATGTTTCCTAAAAAGTTTTTGACAAATTTGTTGATGATCAATTAGGATGATGGTGATTCTAATTACCTAACTGATCTCTTCTTTACAAGTTTGGGTTACTATAAAATTGGTAAACAAAAATTTTAAAGATATATAAAAGATATAACGAGCACCTGTGGGACCAAGTGTTACTGTCCGTTGTAGAGAGGTGTCAGGGCAGTAGTGTATAAAAGGCTTGGGGGCCCAGCTCCCTTCGACTTTTCAAAAAAGGGCTGAGCCCCCCTAAAAAAGAATCTCTCTTAAGTTGCTCTGCTCTGTGATGCCCCCCCCCCCTCCTCTACGAAATTTGGCTCTCCACTACTGTCTGTAGGTATCATTCATTTACAAAAAAACGACTCAGCAAAGTTTGGGCACAAAATTATCTCTCCGTTGTATGTCATTGCAGCAATTTCAAACTGTAGGATGCCCGAAGTCCAAACTGAGAGTTTGGGATATCATCCAGTCATCTGTAATCACATTTACAAAATTCAAAACTGGAATTAAAATAATCAACCACGAGCTTTCAAGAATATTAAAAACAACCTGCACACTCCTATATCGACTTGGGGAGTTTGATCAGTGAATCCTTTCTTTTCAACTCAAACAGCACATATCAAACATGGACTAAATATCACAAATTTAAACAATTTTAATTTAACGTTTCGACAGGAAAACGTGCTCGCAGATGACTGGATGATATCCCAAACTCTAAGTTTGCCCTTTGGACGTCGTTTCATGCTCATTTTGAGATTTGCAGTCTCGTGGAATTTCAGCCACAGTCACGTCGTTGATTTTGAGGGACAGCTCTGCAAACGGAGATAGTTTTTGGGTCACGCAGTACAAGAACATGAAAACCCAACAATAACTGACCCAACATAATATGAATGACTCAACATAACACACAAAACTACTTAGACTCTAGACAAATTAGAGATCTGTACGTGTACTGAGGAATTAACAAGAAATGTTCTTACTGAATATTTCAAGAACATAGTGAAGTAGCAATAACAGTTTTCAGCCGTGCGCGGCGTTTGAATAAATGATATACTAAAAAGATATGAACAGCATAGTGCATAAAGTTAATTACTTTAAACTTAACTTTACCAGAATTGGGAACAGGGATTAACAAGGAATGATCTCTGAATATTTCAAGAGCAAGGCAAAGTATTTTTTATAGTTTCAGGTTGTGTAGTAGGAACCTTAAGCAATGACGATGGCAGCTTCAACAAGAACCTCGTACCATTTTGTTTTTTTATATTTAACTTCCAAATGATAAACTGAAAGCGTGCAAACATAAATCCTCATGGAGATCTTGAAGTTGTCTTTCAGAATTTACATCGCCACAACACAACTGTATGTTTTAAGTTTTCAAGATAATGTAATGGTCGTTCCCAGTAAAACTAGTTAACATTACCAAAGGCCACTTCTCGAATTCTGATATAGCTTAACCATGTTGATATGGAAAAAGGTAAGAAAATGGCTTTCCAAGCAAATGGGAAACTGACATTGCCGTCATATCTGCTTAACCTACTTATTAGCAATTACTACACAATAATATGAATATTAATATGTTAAACATATTAAAACTACTTTATATTCAAACTAATAAGAGATGTGAAATGAGAAATTAACCAGGAATAATCTGACTGAATATTTGAAGAACATGGCAAAGTAATTTTTGCATGGCGTTGAATGGTCATATCATCAAACGTGGTAGAAAAAAAAAACAAGAACATGAATCAACTCACCAGTGCACTTGTTTTCTTACCATGAATCAACTCACCAGTGCACTGACTCCAACGGCCAACACTGTTTCTACTTGGTTGATTGCAGTTTCCAACAATAAAAGTTACAGTAAAATATTTTCTCGTTTTGATCTTTTTTCTCGATGATTTCCCACAAATCTGCCTTAGTTCATATGCTAAACAAACAAAAGAAGAAAAGTGGAGAGTTTAATCTTGGAAAATTCACGAAATTGGCTCACCTGAACAATAAATAAACTTACTTAGCATCCAATCTAATCTATGTCAGTTTTTCAACAAAACTGTGGTTGAATTATAATGCAAATCCAGTTATAGGCCTGGTCAAGAAGAGTTCAGATATTTCTTATGTAATGCAAAATATCTCTTTGTAATACTCAGATCAGTTTGTGGTCATATCTTAGAACAGCTTGTTTTCATATTTCTTTAAAGAAACCAAAAACATTGACAATTTCTCCATCAGAAAACTTCGTAACAGTGAAAGACTTTGCCAAAGTAATATATTTGCGTATATCACAATGAATAAACCGATTAAAAGAGCATAAAAGGCAAAGCATGTTATTGAATATAGCTATTTTCAAAATTCAGATTATTCCTCAAACATGAAAGATTTTTGACAGGTACTGCTTATCACAAAAGAAACAACCCCTTTTGGGATAATATCCATTGTTGACAGCACCTCTAAGAATTTACGTGTATTTGGATGTCTAAGGAAGTATAATAGTATCACGGGTTTTAGGAATCACTTAAATTCAGGGGATCTCAGCAGTTTCAGACAATGGCCACATCACCATAGAGTTGTACAAAGCATAATCATAGCTGGTTGGAATTTTCCCACCAAAGTCTAAGGTTCTAATAAAACATAATATCAGGACAAATTCTCAAGAAATAGCACATAATAAAATATTCCCCAAAAATATTTGCCGTTAAGTTTTATAACGTACAGATTTCAGCTAACTTTTTGGAAAGTTAAGGAATGAGTAGGAAACGATGGTGCAACAATAAGTGTCCGTTGTCCGCTTCGTGTTCTTATAGAAATGTCCGTGTTGTCTGCTTCGTGGTCATATAGAGATATGTGCCCGTTGTCTGTCTTATAGAGATCCCATTGTATTCAATCATTCAGAACGTCTATTTCTTCAATTTCCAATCAATAGTTTTAGGCCTAATTCTTGGAATAAAGCCTCCCAAAGGCCCACAATAAAGAGGTTCTGCATTTATTCCTAAATGTTTTACTGATAATCCATATAAATATATTTACTTGCAAAGCCTACCTTTAAAAATCAAGTCTGTCAACACCGAGCTTCAAAAAGATAGTTGATCGTAGTCAAAAGTAGACCATGCTTGCGCTGCGATGGTTATTTAGCTTGTTTCAACCTGCCTGCAGTTTCAATTTTCACGTGGCAGTCTTGCTATTCCCTTGGCTATTTTGTGCTTTAAAAGAAAAACGATGTTTTCGTCTACAGGGAGTTGCCTCATCAATACCTATTATTTCGTCATTTATTTTGCACAATATATAATTTGTTCATCTCCTCCGTTTTAAAACAACCCTCGAGGGGAAATAGGAAGCTTGCAAGTGCGAGCAAATTTCTTTTTCTCTGAATTAAGCTAAAAATCAATTCTGAATTAAAGTGCCTATGCAAAGTTCTGGTCAGTTTTCTGCTGAATAAAAATTATTGAAATATAGTTAATTGGAAACTTTTTTCTGAAAACAGTTTTTCGATATTCGTTTTCCAAGTATTTTTATTTAATTATCGAATCCTGCCAATATGCGCTTTTGATTGACAAAATTCTTGATTCGTGTATGACGTCACAAGTAGGACATGAATCATTGTCAAACAAATCTCAATATGGCGAGTGTGGAAGGTAGCCATTCAACTGCGATGAAACATGGAGGTAAGCGATGCGTTGCTGGCGCTCCTGGCGGTGTAAGTTGCGGCAATGGTCAGCATACTCTTGGAGTAACAATTCACGAATTTCCCGACAAGTTACTCGAGCCTGATCGACATAAAAAGTGGGTTCGTTTCGTTCGAAAACATAGGCCCGGTTGGAATCCTTTCGTCATCCCGACTGGCAATTTCAATGAGAACGTACTTCTATCATCAGAAAAAGTTGTTCCCTGCAGTGCTCACTCACTGGGATGGGAAAGATACCAGTCAACATTGATAGAGCAAGTTACACTCTCAAATGATGTACAATGGTCTGGTGACGGTCGGTTTCATTTGATGGGATATAATGCAGAGTATGGTGCTTTTACAATGTTTTGCAACACCACCTCAAAGATTGTGCATTTTGAAATAATCCAAGTAAGCCAAATTTTAATTTTGCAGTATGATCTGGTTATAATGTAATAGAATGTATACTATTGCTTATAACATACTCTGAGACATACATATGATTTGAGCAATCC